>JAODAL010024864.1:0-59723 GCA_025379985.1 Phyllomedusa bahiana | reverse complement strand
CTCCCCCCCCTTTTCCCAACACCCCCCGTGTCACCCGCCCCCCCCCCACTGTCCCAAAACCCCCCCCCAGTGCCCCCCCTTTTCCCCCCCTCCCCCCCCCCCTGCCCCCTACCCCCCCCCAGTGTCCCCCTCCCCCCCCCCCCTGTCCCTAAAAAACCCCCCCAGTGCCCCCCCCCCCCCCCCCCCCCCCCCCCCCCGGCCCCCCCCCCCCCCCCCTTTTGCCCCCCCCCCCACTTTTCCTAAAAAACCCCCCTTTCCCCCCCCCCTTGCCCTCCCCCCACCCTTCCCTTAACCCCACCCAGCCCCCCCCCCCTTTGCCCCCCCCCAAAATTCCCCCTAACAACCCCCCGGGCCCCCCCTTTTCCCTCCCCCCCAATGTCCCTAAAAACCCCCCCGTTTCCCCCCTGCCCTCCCCCCACTTTCCCTAAAACCCCCCAGTCCCCCCCCCCCCCTCCCTTCCCTCCCCCCCGGGCCCCCCTGTCCTCTTCCCCTTCCCCCCCCCTTTTCCCCTAAAAACCCCCTCTCCCCCCCCCCCCCCCCCCCCCCCTCCCCCCCCCCCCCTTTCCCCCCCCATTTATTAATCCCCCCACCCCCCAGTCCCCCCCTTGGCCCTCCCCCCCCCCCCTGTCCCTAAACACCCCCCCCTTTTTCCCCCCCCCTGCCCTCCCCCCCCTAATTTCCTAACCCCCACGCCCCCCCGCCCCCCCCGTCCCCTCCCCCCCAGTTCCCCCCCCCTTCCACCCCCCCGTCCTCCCCCCCTGTCCCCCCCCCCCCTGTGTCCCCCTAAAAAATACCCCCCAGTTTTCCCCCGGGGCCTTTTTTTTTTTTTTCCCCCCCCTGCCCAAAACCCCCCAGCCCCCAGGGCCCTCCCCACACACATAACATCCCCCCACCATCTCCCCCTGCCCCCCCCCCCACTTTTCCCTAACACCCCCCAGGTCCCCCCCTGCCCCCCCCCCCACTGTCCCTAACACCCCCTCTGTTCCCCCTGGCCCCCCTCCCCCCCCCAAAATCAATTACCTGTCCGAGACTGGAAAAGCCACAGTCTTTTTTTGCTCCTGCTCATTAAATTGACATCTATTCTGTCCCCTCGGGGCGCATAAAAGGTGAAACAGGTGGTGGATGATAGTGACGGGGGACTTTCCCACCTTGTTCCCCGAAAGTGGAGGGAGACAGGACCAAGCAGGCTTAGCTTATAGATATAGAAAAACAGTGGTATGAAAAAGAAAAGTGGTTTATTGAAATTTGGGGAAAACCAAAATCACTGATACAGAACTGTGGGGTTTTCTTTTAGTAGTATAAACCCTTTGGGGCTTTTTTTGTGCTGGGTTTCTGTTTTTGTTGCTGTTTGCTGCCCTGTTGTTTTTTCTGCCCCTTTCTGTGTTTTTTGTTTTTTCTGCAGTCCCGCTGGTCAAAAGATGCTTCGCTAGCCCAAAAAAATGTGTGCTCCCGTAAAATTAAGATGGAAAAAAAACAAAAAGGAAATGACACAGCAAAATTCTAAAAAAAAAAAACACTCCCTAAGAGAAAAACCCTTTTCGAAAAAGACAGAGGGGGGCATATGTTAAAATTTTGGTCAGCAATGGCAGCCAAACAACAAGACAAAATAAAGATGGATGGGAAAAGGATGCAATAATAAAAACGTTGAATGACAATTAAACCCATAGCCCGAAAAAAACAGCTCAAAGTCCATGTGCTGCTGGGAAAAGGGGTGGGAGGGGCGCGCTGCTTTCCTTTTGTTTTCTTCCCCCGGGGAGGGTTTTTGCTCTTTAGTGGAGGAAACGCGCTGTTTTGGGAGAGGAGGGGTGGGGCAGCGCCCGCCCCCCCCTTCCAACAACGACCGCGCCACTGAAGGGAAAGGCCCAACGCAAGCTGTCATTAAAAAATGGAGCGTCGGGAAAGGGGGAAGCAGTAAAAGTCCTTTCCGGGCCCCCTCCGTTGTCCGCTGCCCCTTTTCAAAAAAAAAAAAAAAACAAATTTTTGGTGACATTTGGCTTTCCCACCCCGAAACCCCCAAAGAAAAAGCCCCGGGGCAACACCCCCCCCCCCCCCTCCCCCTATTTACCGGCCCTTTTGGGGGGGGAGGGCAAATTTGGGGTGGTAAAAAAAAAAAGGGCCCGCTGTGTGCCGGCCCCCCCCAAAAGGCGCCGCCCAAAGGGACGGCCCACGGGTTTTCCCAGTGGCAAAAACGCCCTGAAAATAGTAATCTGAATACAATTTTCTGGGATTGCTTCATGTTTCAAAAGTGAAAGCCACTGGGGTGTTTCAGATGGGCCATGGGGGAGTAACTTTTAAATATGGGCGTCTACCCTAAACTAGCTGTTCTGTTTCTGGTCACACAGGAGGATGACCATACAGATACCTTATTACAACTTTTACAGTTTTATTTATTGTGTCCAAGCCCCAATCTCCCATTTGAAAAGGTAACTACCTACCTTACTGGTTGCACAACCTTTAGTAGCAATAATTGCAATTTAGCATTTCATATCCAGGCTGGGACTGGCCCACAGGTGAATAGGGGAAACCCCCGGTGGGCCCCTGAGTATGGTAGACCTAGAGTTGTTTTTTAACTGCATATTCATCATCAGAAGAGGCAAAAAAACAGAGAAAGAGGGGCAAATAACAGAGGCAGAGTACAGGAGGCAGGTACAATCATTTACAGCAGCTGTAGGTTGGGCCCCTAAAATAAACTCCATTGGTGGGCCCAGAAACAGCTCAACTGGTGGCCTCTAGAGTCAACTCCCCCTGTGATCCATAGGCATCCCAGTGCAGCACTGTTCATATCCCTTCATTTGGGTGGAATGTTAACCCTTTTGTTTTGCAGAACAGCTTTAGAAGCAACACATTGTGAGGTTGTCAGATCGCAGTATCTCGTTTGGCTTCAGCATTTGGACTAATCCTCAACCACAAAGATGTGAGGTTTTGTTTTTTTTTGGATCACTGTCTTTCTGCAAAGATAAGTTTTACACAACCATTATGTGAGCAGATAACTACCATAATGAAGCTGGCCATGTGCATGACGTGTGTGTTATAGCATACATTTGAAAAGGGTGCCTTCATTTTTTAACTAGTTAACCTCAGTAAACTTTCCAAGCAGTGAAAGAGGAGCAGTGGTCCTTCCTTACATGCCTGTTTTAGTTCATAGTCAAGTCACATTATTATTGCCATTTCCTACTTTCGATGTCGGCAGAGCAGAGCTCATGAAGAAAGTCACGTGCTGTGAACTCTCTTGCTGGGTATATAAGGTGTGTGATAGGCCGTCTGCACACATATCCCTCATTGTTGTCATAGGAAAAAGGAGCAATTTATCAGAGTTGTAAAAAGGGATGATCCTAAACTTTCAGGCCAATGGTGGTCTGCGCAATTTGTGAACTTTTTGCGTGCTGCTGTGGTGAAAGTGTATCGTGAGTGGGAAAATGGTGCCATTGTGAATAAGTGAAGGGGAAACTGAAGAGCACCTTGTGCCATTGATGTGAGAGGTGAACATCGGCTACAAAGGCAAATTACTATGAACCAACACGCTACAGTGGAGCAGCTCACAGCCAAAATGAACCAGGGGTTACAAACTGTGTCTAAAACAATAATTCAATGACCCCTGCTACATATGAGGCTCCGAAGAAGACATATGGTCACTGAATCTCTGCTAATGAAGTTGCATCGGCAGGAAAGGCTTCATTTTAATGGCAGTGTATGAATTTGACTTTTTTTGCTTCAAAGAACAGATGGACATTGATGTGTCAGACAAAAAACATCAGAGAACAAACACATTGCAACCATTGCTGTAAGAACACAAGCTGGTGGTGGCAGCGATATCGTCTGGGCAATGTTTTCATGGCATTCTCTGACCCCACTCACCCATATGAAAGACACTCTCAGCTGATTTAGGTATAAATCCATCCTTGCAGATCACCAACACCCATACATGCTGATTATCTTTCCTGTGGTGGATGGGATGTTCCAGCAAAACAATGCAATATGTTACTTGGCTAGAAATGTCTGACATTGTTTGAAAGAACGTAGCTAAAACTACTAAATACTATCCTGGTCCCCTAGTTCCTCAGACTTTAACCTAATGAACATCTCAAACATTATATTCACTCTATAGATCCTCCCCCAGTGATTCCTCAGTCATCATGGCTTCAGACACCTGTAACAATCTACTGATCTACTGTAAATCTACTAGGATCTTGCTGAGCCACTCCCAGCCCATCTATTGAATTACTGAATCAGTTAACTTCGTTGTCAGGGCTGCGCTACTGGCCCTTTAAAGATTTTTGAAGCCTCACCCACGGTGCGGCTTGGTGCTTAATGGGTTAAGCACTTGAGCCAATCCCTTTCTGGGGCGGGGGTTTTAAACCGCTTGCTGTCTGCCAGTCTCTGCTGGTGATTTCTTTTGGTGTCCTAACTGTCTGTTTTGTGTTGCTGTGTTGTTTTGCTGGTTCTCAGATTTAGGCTATTCTTTCTGGTTACTTTCCCGCTCTGTCCTTTGGTACCTTGCATTCTCCTGGTTTCACTAGCTCGTACGACTATTCTTTATTTGTTATCTATGGTGTCTGTTCTTTGTTTGTCGTACGCTTTGTCTTCTGTCTGCTTGGCCCACGTTTTACTAGGTACAGCTCAGGAAGAGGTTCGAGTGGAGGCTCACCCTTTTCGGGGCGGTTGCCCTGCTTAGGCAGAGTAAGTGAGGATGAGAGTAGGACGTCCTTTACATTGGTATTATCAAATGGGGGGATCCCCACTCAGTATAACATTGACCTATCGGTGCTGACAGTCAGTGCGTGCAGGGATACACTCCTTCGAGAGCAGAAATGGTAACACCTATCTGACTGATTCAGTAATACATTTCTAGGAGGAATAACAGAGGAACAGTTAAACACAAAGATATAACAGAAGATGCTCCAGAATTGTTATACCACAGGGAAGACAAGTATTTACTAAACCAGACATATCAAGAAATGTCACAGGTTCTCTTTAAATGCAATGACACATTCAAGAAATGGGCTTTACACTGTTTATGCTATCTATCATACATGAAAAAACTTTGAGACTCTTGGTTCACATATTTTGATCAAAAGATGTTTAAGCTGCCCACGACTTTCAACGTGATCTCAAAATCGGGCAGTCCTATGCTATCTTTACCTCTCAATCGAGCCAATCAGGCCTCTCACTGGGTCAACTGACCTCCATTATTCAGAGAGAAAAAATAAAAAAACACCCAACCTGCAAGCTGCCCTTCTTATGACAGCCTGTGAGAGTGGGCGGGGACAGAAACCCAAAATGGAAGCACCCCTTCCTTCCCATATAGGTTAAAATCAATGTACACCAAGTATAACGTATGTTTCTGCACACAAAAACACTGTTTGCCATAACACATGCCTTAAGTATGTATAATAGCCAGTTAAGATCAGTGGTATTGATGAATATATATTTTAAGTAGAGAAGCAAAACAATTAAAGGAGTTTTCCACCTCATTAAAAAGTCATTTTAATAGCCTCTAGCCCCAAGTAAAATTAAAAAAATAGTTATAGTCCCCTTCCCTCTGTCCATGGTTCTCCGGTCTTCTGTTGACATGCCGTCACTTCCAAACTGCGATGTCAACACTGTGTTAACTGATTGGCTGCATTGGTAAAATGCCCCTAACTTATATCACCATTCCGAGCTGTTCACTTCCCAACAGTGATGTGAACTAGGGGCAGGCGACCACCATACATTCAGGGCTTGATCAACTGTGCACTAGATACTTTTAGTTATTTGCTTGCATGAAGCACAGCAGTAATGCATTTTAAGTGTTCCACTAGTTCGATATTCAAATGGGTTTTAGTGCCCCCTGTTTGCTGCTGTGTTTGGTGTTTGAGCAAGACAATTAAAGGTATACTGATTCTGAAAGATCATTTGACTGATAAGTCTGCCATCTTGTGGTCACTGATTGCAATTGAGAACATCTTATATGACATCAAACTGATATTAGAGACAAATAAAATACATTTCTGAACCAGTGTCAATCTGTTTGTAAGTAAACATGCTTAATTATATTACGGGCAACTTCTCATTATACTTTGATACTGCAGTCACACAGAAAACATCGTTCTCTGTAACAATCAATGCTCGTATTTGTTAGCTCTGTGTTATGTGCTCATGTCTGGAGGATACACGATATTCAATTAAATGAAACACTTTCCTGAAGTTCTGCCCTTGGCTCTGCTTCTGTGTCATTGAGCCTAGTATATCAGTATTAAAAGGGTTATCCAGCTTTGTAAATGTACTGGCCTATTCTCATGTTAACAAACGAAGTGCAGCCAGTTTGTTGGAATGATTGATGTGAAGGTGCGCAGCTGATCCCAGAGGTCATGGGCAAGCAGTAAATCCAAAAAGTGATTTCAGCCAGTACCAATGGCATTTAAATGTAATTTATAAACCTCTAAGTGTGTGAAACACCCGTAACGCGTCAGCTATTATTAACCACCATGCCTTTTTTAGATTAACCTGGCGGTCAGGAAAAGCTGATGCATTTTGGGTGTTTCACACCCTTAGCATTCTCAGGTTGGATAATCTTTATTGCATACCTCCCAACTTTTAGAGATTGCAAAGAGGGACACATCAGGCCACACCTCTTACCACACCCAAAATCATGACATCACACCAAGACACACTTCTAACCACGCCCAAACACATGACATCACACCAAGACACGCCTCTAGCCACACCCAAACACATGACATCACACCAAGACACGCCTCTAGCCACACCCAAACACATTAAATCACACCAAGACACGCCTCTAGCCACACCCAAACACATGACATCACACCAAGACACGCCTTTAGCCACACCCAAACACATACATGCCAACTTTGTAGACAGCCAAAAAGGAACACATTTTCTGGATCACATTGTATCCAAAGATGAAATATTAAATTAGTTGTTATGTAAAATACAGCGAGAAAGCAATCAGATACTTTTTAAAGCAAGATGTTCAGTTTATTGACGCAAATCTATTTCCCAAATGAAAAAGAGGGACATATATAGACCTAAGAGGGACAAGAGTTAAAAATAGGGACTGTCCCTCCAAAATATGGACACTTGGGAGGTATGCTATTACATGGGGAGGAGGGTTCTTTCTCCCTGCACCCTCAGCAATCAGCCAATTAACGGGAAGCTTGTACACATGTGAATGTTGCAGCCTCTACAATATTTCTATGTGCTCAAACTTGTAATTACCATAATTTTAGTAGCAGCTACAAGGTCGTATTGCAGTGCGGTCCCATTCACATTAATGAGACGTTGCTGCAGCGCCCTGTATCGCTGCCACTATTGCAGCAATTACAAATGCAAGCACATGTATACAGAGCGGAGGCTGTAGCTTTACATGAGTGCCTTGGCCCCTTTAATCAACTGCTTAAGCGCAGGGAGTCGGACCCCACATTCTAATCCTTATGATAGGCCAACAGCATTGTAAAGCTGGATAACCCCTTTAATTACAATAGTAAACCATTGATTTCCTAAACAAATGTGGCTTAAAGAAACAAGGCTCTGTTCATACTACCATCTTATTCAGAGGCTTCATTGGTGGTTTAGTTAGAGTTGGCAAAAAATAAGATGGCATGCCCAAGTATCAAAAACCAAAGCAGAACCCTCCAGACCCCATTATAAGTCAGTGTGGCTACTAGGCATTGTTGTTCAACAGATCTGGTACTGCCGTCATTGTCATCGTTAGGATTTAGATAGTAGTGTGAACATAGTCCGACTGGGGTGCCTAGAGCCTAGCAGAGGAGTTGGTTCTAGAGGCCCACCCCAAAGCTACTGTACTTTACTGTACTGTGCCCTACTCAGGCTGGCTTCAACTTATTTATTTATAAAATAATAATAATATACAAAAAGCTATAACACAAAGTTCTAAATATAAAATCACTAAATAATGGTTATTCAGTTACCAAATTAATCACAATGTGAAAAGTTTGTCTGATCGGCACCAATTCAAAATTTCCCGATGGTCATAAGGCAGTACAGCATGGGATGCCACAGAAATAGCTTAGTTATGGTGGTGCTTCTATGGAATAGCAAAGTGCAGATAAACTCCACAACTTCTCCCGGCCATGACTCGTCCCTGCAGTATGTACTGCACAAACATCTTGAACTCCTCACTTTTCCAGCATTTCCCTACCAATTACCACCTCTGTACAACTTACCATCCATAATGCCCTTAATGGTAATAATGTGCCCCAAACATTAAAAGTGCCCCCAAATGGCTATGGGGCTCCCATTCATGCACACATTTTTAATCTTTTTGTGTCCTCATAAAGTAGATAGGTAAATCCTCAATATAGTAGGTAGGCAGAACCCCCCAATTAGGAAGCCAAACAGGTAGACCCCCTTTTAGGTAGGTGGCCTCCAATTAGACAGGTTGGCTACCCCACTGGATAGGTTTATAGCCCCCAACTGGTTAGAATGGTAAATCCCTCCAATAAGTAGGTAGGTAGGTATGTAGGGGCCCCAAGTAGGTAAGTGTATAGGCCTCTCGATTAGGCAGTGAGGTATAAGGGCCCACCATTTAGTGGGTAGGTATAGAAACCCTCCAGTCGGTAGGTATGAAGGCACCCAGTAGGTAGGTATATAGGCCCCCTGTAGGTAGTGATATTGGCCCTCTGTAGGGAGTTATATAGGCCCCCTGGAGGAAGGCATATAGGCCCCCTGAAGATAGATGCATAGGTCCCCTGTAGTTAGTAACATAGGTTCCCTGTAGGTATATATGCCGTATCTGTAGAAAAGTAGACCCCTGTAGGTATAAAGGCCCCTCTAGCTAGGTATGTAGGGCTCTGAATGCTAATATAAAAATTAAAAAAGATACTTACCTCTTCCCGTTCCCCACGGAGGAACTTGCACTTGTGTCTGGTGTGGGGACATGACATTATCATGCCGCCTACATCAAGACACTGCTCTCAGCATCTCCTAGACCAAAACCCTAGGGCCTAGGCCTAACACTTTTGGCCTAAGAGACACAGCGGTGCAGGAGACTTAATAATATTGGTATATCACGCTGCCTGCCTCGGTTACTACTGTAGGCCATAGGCTTTGACTGTGACCCACAGTAGATGGCGGCCAAAGTTTTCAACTTTAGGTATATCGTGAGAACATGCAGTTAAAAACATGCTGTGGAGTTTGGGGCCTGCCAGGAGATTTCTGGCTCCCTGGTGAGCCAGTCCAAGTCCATGGCATTATATGTTTTGTCCAGTGCTCCAGGGGGCAAGTTCCAGACTGAGCATGAACAGAACCTTAGAACCATAGCTCGGTTCTGCAGGGGAGGAGAGTTTAAAGTAGACCTGCACAACATGGCAGGAGGTGAGGCTTACAACCGCCTGGGAATGACTTCGGGTTGACCTGGATCATCCCCCAGGGTCCACTGGAACACCTCAGACAGCCCAGTTATGCCCCAAAATTGGCACTTTTGGGGCAAAGTTTGAACAAGTCACACCCATATGCAATTCAGTTTGCGAGTCATACTTTATACAGGCCTGGTTTAAAAGAGGATTTGTACGGTATTGATAGGGAAATACGGCACAACGATGGCTAAGGCGAATTTTTGGCCTTATTAAATCCCAGGGTAACAGAAATATACTGAAGACTCTACAAACTACAAAAACCTGTGTTTATGTGACTACCATTGAAAAACCACTGAACAAGAATAGTATTCATATAAGGATACCATGAAGGAAGCCACAGAAATGCACTATGTTTGAAGTGCACACCAACACTAAAATCTCATCACCAACTATGAAGCATGGTGAAGGGAGCATCAAAGTTTAGGGCTGTCTCAGGGCCTCAATGTCTTGTGATCCTTTGTACTGTGTAAGGTGCATCAGAATATTTTATGGTACAATGTAAGGGCAGTAATCCATGGCGTCAAGCTGCCGAAAAATTGGATTATGCAACAAGACAAAAACCCAAAGCCCACATGTAAGTGGACTAAAGAATTCATGAAAAAAGGAAGATACATGTTGTCAAAGTCAGATCTATGATCTTAGCCCTATCGAGATGCTGTGACATCAACTAAAGAGAACTGTGCACACAAGGCAGCTTAAAAATACGGATGAACTGAAACTCATTACCATGGTCCAAAATCCCCCCTCAAGATTGTGTAAATCTTTTTTATGCAGCTACAATAAACACTTAGGGCCACATGTATGAAAACTGTCTAGGTCAAAGACTTTCTTTGTTGCCCATAGCAACCAATCAGAGCTCCCCTTTTTCAGAGCACTATATGAAATGAGAGGGGCGCTCTGATTGGTTGCTATGGGCAACAAAGAAAGTCTTAGACCCAGACAGTTTTCATACATGTGGCCCTAAGTGTTTATTGTAGCTGCAAAAAAAGATTTACACAATGTTGAGGGGGGATTTTGGACTAAGACAGTTTTCATACATGTCCCCCTTAGTGGAGATTATTGATGCCTTAGGGTACCTACATATTAACAAAGTGAAAAATTCACTAACTTTTTCTCCTTGCATTAAGGATGTTAATTAATCGTTTTCAAGAAAAGACATGAACAGTAGTACTATTTGTCTGCTATTAGTTTCATTAGATGGTGTCTGTCTATATTTGTGACTTAGATAACACATTTTATTAGTAATCAATGCAGAAATAAAAAATAATTCCAAAGTTGTTCTTACTTTTTCTTGCAACAGTTTAAATAACTGTATCATACAGCACTCGGTGTGTGTAAATTACCCAAGAAGAGTCTGGGTACCAAGGTATACCGTTTTTTTTATTTCATCTTTTCATTTACATGTCAGACATCATTGGCTCTTCTGACTTGGGTACTTCACATACATTGCATGCTATATTACAAGTTCTTTTTATATATAATGCTAAAAAAGTAGCATGGGCATGTTCAGCACCCTATTCTCCTAGCAGTATAATCACATACTGGTGCTTTAGTGTACAAAAATGTAGTGACAAGTCACCTTCAACAGAGGACCTTACACTCATCCCTTCAGTTTTTAGCTTTCTGAATCGCTAGGATTGTGGTTTAGTGGAGTAATCTTTAAAAATCCACTAAGAGTTGCATTTTCTTAATAACAATTAAGCTAATCCCCTTTCTCTCAGGCACCATTCACTCCATTATCATAATTTTGTGTTACGTGTGTTATTGATAGTGACTCAATAGTTTTAAGAAATACCAATGAATGTTATAAGACAAGTCACAGCACGATGCAATTGGCTGATATAGATTAACATTACTATTTTCATGGATCTGACTGCACAGATGCCCTAAGGCGTGACCTCTGATTTACATAATGCAGAACTCTTCTGTGGCTTTCTATAGAGCTGGCCGCTTGCCATCAGAGGAAACCACTGCATTTGTGGATGTGATGAGATGGCCTGTGTGGGCACGAGGTGAAAAGAAGTATTTGTAATAAATTCATTGATATCTGTCCTCAATGCAAGGATACAACATTCATTGCCTGTGAATAGAGATTCCGGAAGTGGGAAGCAGGATGCACAGCAGAATTCTCGAGTAGTTTAGTTTGGGGAATAATGTACAGTGACTGGTTATCTACCTCATTACAATCAGAGTAAACTCTTTGCATTTTGTCCTTAGTAATACATCTGCTCTACTTTTTCCATAAAATTTAATTTTACTTATATTTAACCTGTGATTACTAAATACAGTGGGGGAAATAACTATTTAATACACTGGTGATTTTGCACGTCTTCACACCAAAAAAGAATGAAGAGGTCTGTAATTTTTATCATAGTTATATGACAACTGTGAGAGACAGAATCTAAAAAAAAAAAAAAAACAGAAAATCACATGCATGATTTTTAAATGACTAATTTGTGTTTTTTTGCATGAAATATGGATTTTTATCACCTACGAACCAGCATGAATTCTGACTGTCACAGACCTGTTAGTTTTTCTTTCAGAAGCCCTCATACTCTGCACTCATTACCTGTATTAATTGTATCTGTTTTAACTTGTTACCTGTATAAAAGACACCTGTCAATACACTCAATCAATCACACTCCAACCTCTCCACCATGGTTAAGTCCAAAGAGCTGTCTAAGGACACCATGGACAAAATTGTAGACCTGCACAAGGCTGGGGTGGGCTACAAGACAACAGGCAAACAACTTGGTGAGAAACTAACTCTATAATTTGATGATGATTGGTGATAATAATTTGGTGATGTTGATCAAATATTGCATATTTCCCACAGATGGTACTGTGCAATTTCAGGGTTTCTCTATGGGAAAACAGTTATAGAAAACTTCTAATATATTTGTCAGAATTATTTTGTATGAAAAATTCACCATGTGGCCCTAATCTAAATATTAGACACCTGTCTACTACATCGTCACAAAGTGACAACAACATCAAAATTCTAACGTAAACATAGAAATTTTAAAGTGTTTCTTACAATTGTTCCCTAGGTTCTAAATAATTCTTTTTTATATTTGGAAGCAAATTCTAGCATTTCAGTCAAGACAGGCCCCTGGAACAACTTCTGGGATGGCCAGAGTCCTCACTAAAGTTCGAGCCTGCAACAGAAAGTCCTTGATCAACAGGATAACTTTTCAGTGTGAACAGCTGCTTGCTTTCAGGGTAACAGACTCTCTTTAATCCAACAGCTTTTCCAGTCTGCATAGGATATTTCAACAGGCAGGAGCTTCTATCATTTCCCCAGCTGACTACACACCTCTCACAATAGTAGGTAAAAACTGCAAATATAATACATAGATTCATGTGGAGAATGTTGAATGTCAGCCTTGGTCAACCCAGGGTTTGCTAAATATGATGCAGTGCCTTGCAAAAGTATTCGGCAACCTTGAACTTTTCAACCTTTTGCCACATTTCAGGCATCAAACATAAAGATATAAAATTTTAACTTTTTTTGTGAAGAATCACCGACAAGTGGGACACGATTGTGAAGTGGAACGAAATTTATTGGATATTTGAAACTTTTGTAAAAAAAAATAAAACTGAAAAGTTTTAAGTTAATACTTTGTAGCGCCTTTTGCTGCGATTACAGCTGCAAGTCGCTTGGGGTATGTCTCTATCGGTTTTGCACATCGAGAGACTGAAATTCTTGCCCATTCTTCCTTGGAAAACAGCTGGAGCTCAGTGAGGTTGGATGGAGAGCGTTTGTGAACAGCAGTTTTCAGCTCTTTCCACAGATTCTCGATTGGATTCAGGTCTCGACTGTGACTTGGCCATTCTAACACCTGGATACGTTTATTTGTGAACCATTCCATTGTAGATTTTGCTTTATGTTTGGGATCATTGTCTTGTTGGAAGATAAATCTCCGTCCCAGTCTCAGGTTTTTTGCAGACTCCAACAGGTTTTCTTCCAGTATGGTCCTGTATTTGGCTCCATCCATCTTCCCATCAATTTTAACCATCTTCCCTGTTCCTGCTGAAGAAAAACTAGCCCAAACCATGATGCTGCCACCACCATGTGTGACAGTGGGGATGGGGTGTTCAGGGTGATGAGCTGTGTTGCTTTCACGCCAAACATATCGTTTTTCAGTGTACGACTGATTGTTGTCCTATGGGTAGACTCTCCCACCTTAGCTGTAGATCTCTGCAGTTCATCCAGAGTGATCATGGGCCTCTTGGCTGCATCTCTGATCAGTCTTCTCCTTGTCTGAGATGAAAGTTTAGAGGGACGGCCGGGTCTTGGTAGATTTGCAGTGGTCTGATACTCCAGCCATTTCAATATGATCGCTTGCACAGTGCTCCTTGGGATGTTTAAAGTTTGGGAAATCTTTTTGTATCCAAATCTGGCTTTAAACTTCTCCACAACAGTATTACGGACCTGCCTGGTGTGTTCTTTGGTCTTCATGATGCTCTCTGCACATTAAACAGAACCCTGAGACTATCACAGAGCAGGTGCATTTGTACGGAGACTTGATTACACACAGGTGGATTATATTTATCATCATCAGTCATTTAGGACAACATTGGATCATTCAGAGATCCTCACTGAACTTCTGAAGTGAGTTTGCTGCACTGAAAGTAAAGGGGCCGAATAATATTGCACGCCCCACTTTTCAGTTGCTTTTTTCTACAAAAGTTTAATATATCCAATAAATTTGGTATCACTATTTCTGTAAAAGTCTGATCTATTAAAATATAACATCATTCATGCTCTATGGTAAACAACATACAAGAAATTGTTTGTTTTTTTTTTGTGGTCATTTCACGTACCCTAAAAATTGGAATAAAAAGTAATCAAAAGTTGCATGTATCCCACAATGGTACCAACAAAAACTTGACTTCTGAACACAAGAAACAAGCCCTCACTCAGATCCATAGATAGAAAAACAAAAAAGTTATTGGTCGCAGAAAATGATGCTGCGGTGTAAATTTAAAAAATAGAGAATGTGCTAAAACATAGCATAAACTCTAAACATTTGACATCACTGCAATCGTACCAAACTGCAGAATACAGATAACTCATCATTTATACCAGAGAATAAACTCCATAAAAGCAAAACCCCTGCAAAAATGCAGCGACCTAAAGTTTTTTCACATTCCAACCCACAAGGAATTTTTGGAGGGTTTTCTAGTACATCATATAGTAACATCAATGTCACCATTAAAAAGAACATTGGGTGACATGTATGAACGGGGCTGCGGCAGATATCTAGCGTCTTTGCAGCCCTCTATCAGGCGCAGCCCCGTTCATACATTTTCAAATCTCCCGCACGCCACTCCAGGGCGCATTACATTGCGCCTGCGGCACTTTGTAATACGGCCGATCTCAGGGGGTGGGGCGCACTACAACTATAGCGAAGCTAGATATTTATAGCTTCTCTATGGCATTTCTGTACGCATTACAGTCGGAATAAGTAGAGCACTTTCAAAGTGGTACCTGATCTGAACTGTCGCCCGAGCGCTGGAATGCACCTGATTTATGACCCGCTGTACAGTGGGTTCATAAATCAGGCGTATCCTATGCCTTTTTTTTTATTCACATGAAATGAAATGAAAAAAACACCTGGTCCTTAATGAGTTAAAATTCCTTCATAAAGTGTGACAGAGAGGAGCCAGGCTATTCCACTGTTGTTATTATTCTCTGATCAAAAATGTATTTTTACAGCTGTTACTAGAAGGAGAATGCCCCAGAAGAAACTCATAGCAGTATAGTGTTGTCGTGTTAGCCATAGAAAGCTGTAGAAGAGTTAAGAAATCAGGCAATATCTTTTAGAGGCTGAGTATATTTGATGGCAAGCTTTCGAGTCCTAACTCTCCTCATCAGACATGATGTTATACTGTACAAGACGCTGAAAAATCTGACTTTTATACATACTAGAATGTGATCTTCAAAGAAGCTAATAATGGGCAAGAACTTACACTTGTTGTTCTCCACATCAATCTATGTAATACTTACGCAGTTTTGACTTTTTTTGTGAGTATATGCAATCAAATGTGTGGTTTTATTTCCCTGAAAAATTCTATTCTAGTAAACTTAATAAGCAGCTTCTGCTCCATCTCTTTAGTGTTAAAATGTAAAAATCATTACATGATCATTACAAGAACTAGGTTAAATTGCAGAGAGAAAACATTTCTCCATTCCACATGTTAAGCCACACTGCGACACATCACATCACCATAATCATGTGCCTGACCACCTTTCCCCCATCACCACTTACTCTCACGTTTTCTTTTTCATTCTACATACAGGTTTGAACACTACAACGCATTCTCACACTCAGTTATTCTAATTTTTTCACCTTTTTATTTTTATAGAATTTTTACATTAGTTTTTTTGGTAAATGGTGAAACATGGTCTGCTTTTCACTTTATTTTTTATTTTAAATAAAATAAGGTTTATAATTGAGTCATGTTTCTGTTATAAGTATTCATATAAGGGCGATATAAAGTTTTAGGGCGACATGTATGAACAGGCTTTACGCCCGTTTTCTGGCGTATACTGCGCCTCCCGGCCCAAATCCCCCTGTCAGACGCAGGGATGCAGTGTTAGGCGCAGCGTTCGCCACTTTCAGCTGCGCCTCACATGAAGGGGCAGACAGTGGGCGCTGTGTGGGCGCGGGATAGGCGTTCCGGGGCGGGACGCGGCGCGCTCGAAAACTCCGAGGCATGTACGATCGCGAGTCAGCAAAGCGAGGCGCAGTGCAGCGCTCGGCAGCTCCACAGGCGAAACCTGTTTTATTTTGGTATTAATTCTCCGGCAGCGGCGAAGTGAAGCAAGATCGGAACATGCGAGAAAGCAGATAGAAATCTCGGCTCTCCGCTCCGTGCAGCAGGAGTATGAATCTAAAAATCGCCTTTATAAAGGCAGAAAACATTCTCAGAAAAGAGCTGAACCTCAAAAATAAAAAATACATAAAAAAAAATCACTTTTCAAAAATCTAGTACGGCGCAATATCAAGAAATCGGATATTGGAAATTGCCGGGAAATACAGTAATTAAAATTCTGAAAGCTATTCTCATTGGTCGACATAAACCGGCCAATCAGAATAGGAGTGTCAGTGAACCATTAAAACCTATGGAGAACCATTGACCAATCAGAGTCAACGGCGGGACAGTTCAAAATACAGTAAAAATGCAGAAAAGAGCTTATTGGTTGAGCTAGCGGGGGCTTGGCTATCTCGGCCAATCAGAATAGGAGTGACAAAGACCCATTGTAGCCTATGGAGAAGTTTGGACCAATCAAAATCCAAGGCGGGACAGTTCAAAATACAGTAAAAAGGCAGAAAAGAGCTGATTGGTTAATGCGGCGGGGGCTTGGCTATCCCAGCCAATCAGAGCGCGAGCTACTTCTCCCATTGTAGTCTATGGAGAGATGGGCGCAATGCAATCTCGGGGCTCAGCGCCGTGCGGCATGGAGTATGAATAAAAAAAATAATTTTTATTAAGTGTAAAACATTATCAGATAAAGCGCTGAAACCTTCTTTAAAAATAAAGCACTTAAATCCCTAACAACGCGTTTGTCGCCGAGACCGGCGCTACATAAGGAATTGCAATAGAGAGAATTGCCGGGAAATACAGTAATTCAAATTGTTTAAGCTCTTCTCATTGGTCGGCATAAACCAGCCAATCAGAATAGGAGCGACAGTGTCCCATTAAAACCTATGGAGAACTATTGACCAATCAGAATAGGAGCGACAAAGACCCATTATATCCTATGGAGAAGTTTTGACCAATCAAAATCCAAGGCGGGACAGTTCAAAATACAGTAAAAATACAGAAAAGAGCTGATTGGCTGAGCTAGCGGGGGCTTGGCTATCCCAGCCAATCAGAGCGCGAGCTACTTCTCCCATTGTAGTCTATGGAGAGAGCGGCGCACTGAAATCTCGGCGCTCAGCGCCGTGCAGCATGGAGTATGAATAAAAAAAATCATTTTGATTAAGTGTAAAACATTATCACATAAAGAGCTAAAACCTTCTGTAAAAATAAATCAGTTAAAACCCCGAACAACGCGTTTGTCGCCGAGACCGGCGCTACATAGGGAATTGCAATAGAGAGAATCGCCGGGAAATACAGTAATTCAAATTGTTTAAGCTCTTCTGATTGGTCGGCATAAACCAAAACCACAGAAAAAATTTATATAACAAAGGTGGAATTTGTGAGAAATAAAGTCACTGCAGCCAACAACAAATTCCTATTCTAAAATATAACTTTTATTAAATCGCTTAAAACTAAATACCCCACTATCTCCCTTACAGCTACTATCTCTAACTAATACCTAACCTACCCCTAAATAAGATCACAATAGGCAGGTAGATGTAGCCCCCCTATAGATAGGTATATGCCCATATGGATAGGTATAAGCCCCTTGTAGGTAGGTTTATGCCCCCAACATGAAAAATAAACCACTTGTATGTAGGTATATGCCCCCTGTAGGTAGATATATCCGCATTTTAGATAAGTATATACCTCCTGAAGGTAAATATAGCCCGCCTGTAGGTAGATGTATATCTGTAGGCAGATATATCCCCTCGGTAGATATATATAGGCATGTGTATAGGCAACTGAGCAGCTTGCTCCAGGAGCTAGTGTCCGACGTTAATGTCGTGGCATAATCACACGCTTGCAAGGGGCTGCTCTTGGCATCTCCTAAGCTAAAAGCTTATGACAGCCTGGGCTTCTGGATTAGGAGACCCAGCGGCACAGGCGGCATGATGACACTGCTGCATCATGCCGCCTGTGTAATGGAGGAATCCGAATATATGTGGATCCTCTGGGTCACCACAAGAGATGGAGATGCAAACCATGCCAGGGAGCAGAGTCTAAGGGGCTCCTAGCAAAGCTGGATGGACTTAGTTGAGAGAAACCCCCAGGTCGCTATCCCTGAGATGGCTAATCATGGTGACAGCCGAAGTGCCAGACGTAGGATAATGGGAACAAGCAGAGGTGAGGGGTAACAGGCAGGTAGCAACCGATGACAGGTAGCAGAGCCCCAGGCAGATAGCAGACTGACATAGCGGCAGGTAATAATAGTACAGGTAAATGCAGGAACCAGAAAGTCAGTAAACACAGGTAATAGACAGCAACCAGAGGTCAGGATCAATGTTGAGACATCAACAAACTGACCCAGAGCACAGTTGGTGAAAGGTTATTTGTCAGGTAATTATGTACTGTCTCCTCAAATCTTTGTAAGCCGGGGAGGGCACGTACATGCGCAGGATGCCGGCAGCATCGAGGACAGGTGAGTACCCTCTGGCCAAGAGCACAGGGTTTGCAACCGAGACACAGGCATGTCCACGGTCCGGAGTGGGGACCGTGGCATAGACTGTGACAGCCTGCACCATTGATCTATATATGCAGTGCTCATTGAGCATTGAGTATTAGGATGGATTCCAGTACAGTTCAATGTATTAGAGCTGGCCGAAATCCAAAAACAGAAAGTGGTGTGTGGTGCAAACCCGCGCCGAAAACTGTGGCAAGATGATTCTAAAATATTGTCAGATTTCCAATGCCATTTTACAGTTGCCCTGTAGATATAGCCTTACTACATAAAAAATACACAATATGAGTATCCCTTACAAAAAAGAGAAAAAAGTAAATAGGGAACAATGCCACATTAAGGGATAGTAAGTTAGTCATACAAGCTGTCAACCAGCATATATTTGTGCTTACTCACATGACAGATGCAACCGTCTCAGTCTGTTCTTCTTAGTAATCTTTATCAGATGCAATATTAAAATGGAATAAGTCCCTGAACTAGACCCTATTACCCCCTTCCTAACTGGTAGAGGTTCCCCACCATATGGAGGCTATCCCTATGCACCATGTAAACTACAAATTAAAATAGTATTGATACATACATTATTCATTAATTAAATCCCTGAGAATAATGTATGTATCAAAACTATTTGAATGCTCATTTGTTACATGAATATTAAAAATACACCTATTGTATAAGGTATTCACAGGACCATTTGTGCCAACAGATGAATGGGTTGTCTAAGAAAATCATTTTTATGATTGTGGGTTCCCAATCTCCCAACGCCTCTGATTGATAGTCATTGAGTCCCAGCTGTTCACGGCTTGTAGATCTCCTCTTGACATGCAAGAAATTCCACTCAGCCTGTCACTGGATAAGGTTGCTCACCCTCGTGGCCAGTGATTGGCCAAGTGGAATTTTTTCTGTGTTGAGAAAAGACCAAGAAGCATCGAACAGCTGGGATCCAGTGGCCCGGTTACAATGACAGCGAAGGATCAGAAAGGTGAATAATGCTGAATCCTTTTTTTCCAATGATAAGTTAAAAAATATTGCTCTGGAGAATCCTTTTCAGACATTCTTGAAGCAAGGAGAAGAATGGAATTGTTCTTACAGCACTTAATTGATTGCAGTACATGTTCATACTAACCATGAGTTTAGTAACATAGAAATTCCTGCAGAAGTGGAGCAAGTCGTCCCCACAGAGCATTTAATTGGCTCTTCATTATATCAGCTCTTGATGTATCAATCAGACACATGCAAGTGGGTCACATTAGTGTGGGTTCTAGTTGTAAGACCTCCAACATTTTTAGTTTTACTTTTCTTTAACGTATAGGTCACAGCACTGATTTTAATGGAGAGCTGACCCACATTACACGGTCACGTATTCATTAAAATCACTTGATGTTGTGTTCAAGTGAATGTGTAGATTTCATTGATTTCCCATCAATCTTGCAATCATGAGGTATCCACTTAAAATAACATCTCAATGCCCACACAGTACTCAATGAGAAGTCTTTAACTGCAGACTTGTATATTATCATAAATAATAAAACCACATATGTGTTTTTAAATACATTTTTGCCTTAAAAATATAGGCGTGTAAAATAAAAGAAAAAAAAGGTGCAAATTAAAAAGTAAAGTGGCAGGAAATAGCTACAATGTTTCTGACTATAGGGGAATAACATCAGTAACTTTACAACTTAAAGGGACAGATTTACTATTTAAACAATTTGCAACATACATGCCATGTATCACTATTATCATGTGTTTTAGACACTTTTTTAGACACTTTTGCTCCTTACTCGAAAAAGGAGGAATGACTTTTGATTAAACGAAAAAGGGGACCTGCTTGATGTACAACAGCATCATGCACCAAAAAATGCAAACAAATTTTTTTCACAAGCTTTATTTGTTAAATAATTTGCCATTATTGATACTTTTTATTATGATCGCACCGCTCACAACTCTTTCCCAAAACACGTGGGCCTAAGTTGTTCAGACAAAAAATAGTTAGCACAGCCTCACACATTTTACCCATAAATTCTACTCAAGGAAAGTCGACATAAATTTATATTTCAAAAGCTTCCTCCAGGTCTTAGCGGGGTTTAGATTTCTTTTTCTAGACTTACAGTGGACACGCCGCGCCAGTGAGACCCGCTCCACACACAGCGGGTACTGGCTATTAAACACAGCCAGCAAAACCGCCAGCTAATTGGAACCCCCCCGGAGGGGATCAAAAGGGACCAGCTCCCAGGTACCAAACATTTTACATATAGTTGTCTCGATAAATGGAATCTGTCAGTGTTTCTCTTGAATTAGATAATGGGGGCGCCGGTCCTTTTATGGGCCCCATATCGCTAACTTTCCACCCTTGGGCGTCCATATTCCAGTGGCTAGAGGGGCTGGGCTGAAAAAATTGGGTCTAGGTTCCAAGGGCAAAATAATCGCGGTCGTACTTCTCATTCTGGGTTCGCGGGACATGGGCCACCCAACATGGCCACAGATTCTTTCGTTCTTAGCCGCATGGCTGTGCTCCAGGGCGATGTGCTCCACACCATGACCAAGGTTCCTGACCTTCATGAACTTATTATCCTTTACGGTCTTGGAGGTTCACGTGTGGAGGCTTCAATGGGGGCCATTGCTTCTTCCAACAATGTTACCTCTTCTTCTGAAGGGCTTCTGCTGCGGTGCTGTAGGTACTCATCACTTAGCACACTGAGCAGAGTATCCCTCTGGGGAGAAAGGATCTCTGTCCTCAGCAGTGTCTTCAGCTGCGTCAGGTCCTCAGTGTCAGGGGTCTCCTCCTCATCTTGAGTTTCTGCCTCGAAGTCAGGGGTCTCCTCCTTGTTGTTGGGGTTATCCTCCTTGCTTGGGTTTCTGCAGCTGCTGTTGTCCCCACTGCTGTTGCTCTCTTGAAGGCGTCCTCGTCGATCGCTGGATTCAGAAGTCCTTCCAGAATTGGACCCAAAGGCAATCACAAGCTGCAGCCTTGCTCAAATCGTCATCTAAAAGATCGCTTAAGTACCAAGCCAAAAGGAGGTCCAAAGACCAGGGCGCTCTTGTTCTCCACTGAATGGGATCAGGTCTGTGCAAGTCAACGGCGTCTGATTAGATACAAGATATAACTTGATCTTAGCAAGGCGAAGAGACACAGGATTTTTACTCATTACAATGATGGACTTTCATGAGAGGCGACATTTTAAATGAAAACTTTTTCTAAATGCATTGCTCCTTTGATATTGCCTTGGTCAAGAAATAAGACAGATTTTATTTGCTCTGAGTGCACACAAGTTTCTCTAGCTTACCATCCATATCTCATCTTCCTCATATAACTGCAGCAAAGCAGGGCAGTGATATCACCATGTCACCTTTAGGGGAGTATTAGATTAATTACCTCTGAAAGGCACTTGCTTTCACTCTTCAGAGGTCTGTATCATTCACTTTCAGATTAAATCTCCAGCACTTATGTCTCTGAAATAGCTCAGCTAGTTATAGAGGAGCTAAATATGATAATTACTGCTAAAGAACCATTATAGCATTGACACCCATGGGCAGTTTGAGTATGATACTGCATGTGACTCTGCTGTAAAAAGATGACTGGTCAAATTCATAAGGGTCGTAATCATTGTGAATACACATGTTAAGTTTTAATCCACGCTTAAGGACACGAAACGTTTTTTTGGTATTGTTAATTGTTCGTTTTTTCATCCTTAGCCTTCCAATTGAAAGCCAAACTTTTTTAGTTTTCCATTCTACATAGACATTATTAGGGTAGGATTTTATTTTGTGGGACAAAAGTTACCTTTCTAATGGTGTATTCAATCGTACCATAGATTTTTAATGCGAACATTAGTCAATTAAAATATCTAAGTAGTACCTCAAGTCAAATCAGTAGAAACCAAAAACTGATACTCATGCACCATGTTCTGCCAGGGTTTTACAGCTTTTTTCATCTCTCTTTTGGTTATAACAGCTGCATGTGTTGCATTACTGTTATACTCTTGAAGATTTGATACAATTCGTTTCAAACCAAACATATTAGGATTTGTGTCGATTGATTGCCATTATAGTTACATGCTAAAAGTAATATTCCAAACATTTCTTAATATTTGGTGAAGTACTTTTTGAGCACAGCACGTCCATATTCTGCAACAATTATACCTTCTTTCTTTGGCAACTGTCTATCATTATAAAGACCCGTTATTTCAGTGGCGAATATGTGTGGCCCTTACGTGTTGTTCTTGCGGCTTGAAAGTGTTCTTTATTATTTGGCGCCATTTGGATTAGATGCAAAATTTTGTGGATTTACCTGTTTATCTAATCTGTTTAATTCGGAACTGTCGCAAATATCTCGATTGAACCATAGAAAAAACATCATTTATCTGGCAGTGCTCGCCTAAAATTTTTTTTTATTCTATTACCCACACGATGTTTTCAAGCCGGTTTTTAGGCGAGATTATTAAAATAATTGTTATTTATTTGCAAATAGACTCGATGTCTTTTTCAAGCATAGCTTGCGTTTCAATTACCATAAGTGATGAAGTGTAACTTTTTCATTATTTTTTTTTATGGTAAATGGCTAAATATGCGGGTTTGTCGATATTCGAACTCTTTTGATTTATAAACTCTCTTGAAACCATCTTTGTTTGTCTTTTTTACATTTAAACATTCGAGTCACAAATAGGGTGATCTCACCACTAGGATTCCTTCATACAGCCCTTTGCAATTGTCGATCATAATGAAACATATGTGCTTCACATGCAATATCAAAAGATCTAATTCTTTGCACGATAATACTTGTTCCATTGTATTGTTTATAAATGGACAAGCATTTTGCGGAGAATGGAAGCCTCTACACAAGGTCTTATACATAGCTGCCACTGTTAAACCGAACTCGGGCCCAGCAGAGTACTGGACAATTTAGTGGCGCGGCTCCAACAAATCTAAGTGTAGCGAAAATAGCGGATTCCGCTATGCGTTCTAGTGTCATCTAAGGGTTCATACATATTAGCACCTAAACGGACTATTAAGGGCATATAGGCTATGCATAATGCCTGTATTAGGGCAGATTAAAGAGCTCATTCGCGCCCGTGGCAGCCGAATTCTCGCCCACAAGTCCCTTCTTTTGACTGGCACACCAAGATGGGAGCCTTTAGTTTATACGCCAAAGAGGTCAGTTAAGATATATAAGTTAATATAATGATTAATGTAGCATTTCAATGTCTTCTCTGTCTATTTAATTGTTTATACCAAATGGGTTTATTTTATGGCAGTTTTGCACTTTTGATTTGTACTATGACGGTTATCTTAACTACATTCTGAATGATTTACATTACATCTGTATTTCACTATTTTTTACTATATAGTAAATTTCAATTTATTGTTGATGTTAACTTTAAATCTATCAATTAATACCTAAATGATTTTCCTGTCTTAGTTGCTCTGTTTGCCTTTTAAGACGATTCCACTTTTGTGGTGTATTTTATAGCATTACTTTTGATCTTGTAGTCATATAAATAATTGCTTCAATTAAGTGTAATGTGTTTGTAGTTAAACTCTAGACATTCTTTTACAGTTTAATATGCTGTTAATGTTTACCAGATTAAGTTTCAATTTAATAGAGAACTCTGATATATCTTAAAAAATACAACAAAATTTTTATATCTACTACTAATCTTAAAACTACACATAATTCTCTTAATTAAGTCTTTTTGTCAGATTTATTTAGTTACACATACTATTTTCAAAATAAATTTCTCCCCCTAATTATATACATAACCTCCTCCACAATTACCCCATAAACATCCTCACATAAAAAAACTTCCTTAATAAATCCCCACCATACCCAACATTACCATAACTAACCCATTCTTATCCACTCAACTCACTACATATTCTTAAAATCACTCAACCATCATATCACTACTAAATCTTCATCAACAACAATCCTACCACTCTCACTACCTCCAATAAAACTTCACACAACATTTATACTACACATTCTACACACCAAAATCCCAAACATTTACATCACTATACTTCATAACAATAAACATCTATCCAACATCCTCCTTAAACATAATCCATAAAACTTAACATTATCACTACAAAATCTACCTAAAAATAAATTAAATTTACAACCTATACACTATATTTCAACATATTCACATCAAAACAAACACACCCCAACAAATAAACCAAATCTCAATTTTTAGCATCCACTTTCAACAATAGATACCTCCAACCTCCTTACAACTATAAAATTTTCAAACAATATATTCTCACAACTGTACATAACTTTAACAACACCAAATTATTTACCAATACCCTCCTCCCTACTTAAAAACTCACCATTCTTATCTACCAAACAATATTCAAACAACCACAATCATTCATATTTAAAATTAAAATATTATATTTTATATACTATCAACTCATCATCCATTTAACTAACACTTAATATCCACATTCAACTATCCCAAAAACCATACAATAATAATTCTACACACTCATTATAACAACATATACATCAACACACAAATATTCATATACAATACAAATCTCTCCTCTTTTTTCCTAAATTCATCACATATATATCATATATCACATAAATCCATCACTTTTATATAAAATTATACTAAACTAACTTCCATATAAACCCTCCAACACCTTCCTATAACCATAATATTCCTCAACTCTTACTAACCTAATTTTTTTTTTTTTACATTTTCTATACCTTTCACTCCAATACTCTTACATACTAAATAAAAAAACCATACAACCTATCTCATATTCTTATAACCCATTACAATTTCACAACCAAAAATCATCTCAAAATATAAAACTATTTAATCTTTATCCTATACAAATTCAATCCTATAAACTTTAACTCTCACTAACAATCTCCATATCTTTAATACTAACATCTATTTTCAGATATTTAACCAAAACATATACACCCACCCCCCCCCCCAACCCCCCTCCCCAAAACAACCCCCCCCCAACCACAAAACACACAAAAAAAACCCCCCCCCCACCCCCAACCCACAAACCCACAACAACCAAAAAACCCCCACAATACAAACATAAAAAAAATAATAATTTTTTTCCCCCCTACCCCCCCCCCCCCTCCCTTCCCACCGGCTATCCGCAGTATCGGCTCAATCAAATTCCCACCGAATAAGGACTCGCGTGCAATAAGAAATGCGACCTTAGTGGCTCCCATACTGTCGGATCATGTCATACTATAATACCCATCGGTACCTTGATTTAGAGCTGAAAAGATCTTTGCATGCTCACAGTAGATGAATAAAATCATTTTATCGCCACCCGACCATGTAAGCATACATCTCATTAAGCAAAGAGCCGTAAAGATGCCCAATGTGAATCTGGCACTACCATTTAGTAATAATTACTGACTGTTTGACTCGTGCTCATTCACTTGTATAAAACAATCTGGTACGTATCTCTCCTTAATAACTCTGTCTTTGTACTGATTCTCTACATGTGTATTCCTTCTAGAAATGTATTACTCAATCTGTCAGCTGGGTGTTACCATTCCAGTTTTCAGAGGGTGTGTCCCTGCACTTACTCACTCTGTCCGTACTGATTGGACAATGTCAGACTGTGCACTTGGTAACACCCATCATTTAAGACATATTTTATCCGGGTATCTCGCTATCATACCGCTTCTATGTAAGTGATCCTAATAAGAACTTGAATACTACCATGAGTGCATTAATCCTACACAACTTATATCATATTCTATAGTAATTATTGGATAAACATATTTTTACTGATATATAGGCCTTCTTGCTATGTATTTTTACATCCATTTACTTTTCTACAGAAATATGTTTATATTTCTTGTAATTTTTTCTCAAATGTTAATTGATTTTACTAGATTTAAAATATGGTGGTATATTAATATATCTTTGCTAACGTTTCATTTGCCATCGTCCACCATTGTGACACAAGTGCTCTTAGGCTACAATATGTTCACCCCCCCCCCTATCGGACTTATTCTGGCGGGATCAGAATTTCAGCCTATAATTCGCGCCGTTACCTACTGCGAATCTTACAGGCTAAAATCCCGTACAGTACATTACGGTAATCCTCAAATTCCTTAGAGAAATATGCGATTCCGTCTCCTCTCCGCCTGCTCGCAGAAAATATCCGGCCGACAAGTGAACATGGTCATGGTACTCACTGGCGTATAAGCGCCATGGATAATGAAATGTTCTATCAGTGCCCGGAAGGGCTGGCCGGCCTCCGCTCTCCCCACTGGCTGAAGGCACACGCGTAATTTTGAAGCGTCCACAATCCAGTTCGCATATTTTAATAATTTACCGTCGGAATAAGCTTGTGAACATAGCCCTTTAACTTGTACGTAATTCATTCTCATGTTTGACTGTACCGAGTGGATTGAAGAAAAAAAGCTACTTCTCTACTACTTTTTCTGTAAATTGTTATGACTTGATAATAAGCAGGTGACCTTGTGTCCCACCCTGCGTGAATCTCTCACAATCGAGCAAGTAATCCTGTGTGAAAGCTGCAAATTAGCTGTTACATTTTTCTGCCAGCTGCACCACAGGGGAAATAAAGCATTACATTCAAATCAATGGATTTTTTCGTGTAATGAAATGGTAGCTTCCTCTCATCATGAAGATATGCCTCTTTGTTTTTATTCTGCTTACATAGATGAACCAAGGGGGCCCACTTCTTATTAACTTTCAGAATTTAGCTAATAAGGGATACATGAAAATAAGGTGTTACAGATATTAGACACTTCGCTTTACCTGACGGGATCACTGGTTTGTTATGTGCAGGCGAGTGATTCTGCAGTAATAAGCATTGAACGGTTAATATGCTAACATAATAGTTCGACAAACTAACATGCCTACTATGAAGTATATTTTTATCACGGGTCTGTAATGGGTTAAAACAGTGATTTCAAGGCAATCCCACTGAGGAGCCACAATTAGCATGTATGGTAATCTTCCAAGGAATTGGAAGGTGGTTAGGGTTGCCTGAGTTTAGCAGCTTGTTGCCCTTGCCTCTGAGTTATTGTAGGTTAATGTAGGAGCTTAATGTAGTTAGGTACTGTGGATGCTCCAAATCCCAAGATTGCACAGCTTTCCTAGTGCTAGTGCCCATGAACACTCTAGCATACCAGTACTGCGCTGCATCTCTCCAGAGAGAAGTGAAGAGCAGCCTTATGCTCAGGGACCTATCGTTCCTATGCCTCTCGGCTGTGTACTACAAGCTTTCAGTTGGGCACGTAAATGAATGATTGTTGGCGCGAACCTTGTAGTTTTAACAAATATGGGTTAAGTGGTATATGGTAAAAAGACACAGCCAATAGTACATCTCCATGGATGTCTGACATTGTCATCATATTGAATAGAAACACTAGTAGCCCAGATTTACTTACCAGCATTTCCTGCCCAAGTGAGACCTAATGCTCAATAGTGAATTTACATTTATTGAAGGATTGCAAGATTTTCTTTAAAAAATTGCATTTTGGCAGGAAAAAATACTGTTTAAAAATAAAAATCGTATTTTGGCATTTGTCTTGTGTAGTTATAAGCCATATTCCATTTTAAAATGTGCATTACAGTTATAGCCCCGTCTGTGTGCTCACATCATGAAAATGTTTCCAATGACTTTGAGCAGCGAGATGTTTTAGACACACATGACTTGCACTGAAGAACAAGTTCTATCTCGCATGACTTTTCAGCCACGGTGAAATCAATCTTTGTTGAAATCTGAAATAATACTGGCATGGCATCCTGTGCCATTTCTCTGCTATCAAACACTTATATATTCTGACAGTTCTCTACTACTGCCCCCCCCCCCCCCCCCCCCCTAACCTTACATATTTCTGACGATTCTTTTAATCTAATCTAGGGCAGAGGCTCACCTACTTCCTGTATTGTTTCTGTATGGTATAAATGGATTAGCCCTTTATGTAACGATTAATTGTATCTGCAAATATCGAGTAACGTAAAAAATATAAATGCTTATTTGAACCCTGCCTGTCTTGGATCGGTCATATTTTTTAAGGATCTAAAGTATTTTTTTTCTCCCTGCCTTCCAAAATCCATACATTTTTTTTGTTTTTTCATCTACATAGACACATGACTTTTTTTTGTGGGACAAGAAAAAATTTTTTTTGGGTGCCTTTTGACCGACGACATGAAAAACGGGGGAAACAAAAAAAACATTTAAGTGGGGTAAAATATAAAAATAAAAGAAATCTCGCCATGCTTGCAGGAGTTCTGTTTTTATGTTGTTCACTCCTTGGAATAAATGATGAGTTATCTGTATTCTGCAGGTCAACATAATTATATTGATACCAAATATGTAGGGTTTTGTTAGATTTTAGTACTTTACAACAAATAAAATCATTCTCTATCACTTAAACTTGCGCTGCAGTGCCATTTTCTGTGACAAATAACTTTTTTGTTTTTTCACCTATGGACCTGTGTAAGGGCTCATTTTTACAGACTTAAGTATAGTTTTTAATGGTACTCTTTTGGAATAGATGCAAATTTTTAATCCCCTTTTTTTCCCCCTTTTTGGGCTGGAAAAGCAAAAAAGAAAAAAAAAAAAAAAAATTTTGGGGCTTTAATTTTTTTCTTCTACAGTGTTCAGCATTTGTGATAAATAATTTTAATAGATTGGATGCAGCAATACCAATTATCTGTAACTTTTTTATTCTTTTATTGCCAAAAAATGTATTTATTTTTTTTTTTACTTGTACATTTAGTCCCCTTAGGGCACTTGACTACTAATAGGCTTAACCACTTATACACTCTTTTGCATTATGGGAAAAGAGTTGGAACTCTTTAGCACCCTCTATTGGATGTAGCATTCCTTAAGTCACATCCGACTCACTGAGCCTTGCAATGTGAAAGGAATTCAAGCCATGCCAGTTTTGTTCATCTCCATACAGCTGTTTTGGTGTGTTTGCTCCTCTTCAGTGAAGAGCAGAACTTACTGCAGATTAACAAAACTGGCATGGCTTGAATTCCTTTCACATTGCAAAGCTCAGTGAGTTGGATGTAACTTGAGGATGCCACATCCAATAGATGGCGCTTGAGAGTTCCAGCTCTTTTCCCATAAGCCTTTTAGAATATTTAAATGTTAGTGTAGCGTAAAGCCGGTAACTCTCCACACACCGATTTGGTGCATCTCCATAATGCGATATCCTTTTTAACTACTTGCGTAGTAAGAGTAGACCCCAAAAACATCTTGCTAGGCTAATGTGGGACAATCTAAAAGGGACAGTGACCAATGTGAATGATTGAATGATGACAATCTGTACAGTGCTGTGGAATATAAGGGTGCTTTCACACAGAGCGTTTTTTGGTGCTTTTTTTACACATTTTTGCTGCCTTTTTTGCAGAAATACACCCTAACAATGCTGTATAAATGAATACAATAAATAAGCAATTTTCCAAGTACATAGGGGGGGAAAAAAAAAAAAATCTGAAAATCTATTTTTAAAATATATTCAATGAAAAAAAAAAACAAAAATTCAAATTTTCCAACAAATCTAAAAACTTGCTAATTTTTCCCCAAAAAATGAAGAAACCCTGGGGCAAAAAATGATTTTTTATAACATACTCTTGCTCAAACATGTGATTAGAGATGGGCGAAGTTGTCCAAAAAATTTCGATTAAAGTAAACTTCGCCGAATTTCCTGAAAAATTTTTCGTTTCAGTCCCAATTACTTCTTTCCCAAATAACTTTGGGACAAATCACTTTTAAAAAACCCGCTTTTTCCCCACCCTGCAAAAGAGCCTGCAGGGGCGTAGAACATTGTCCATGCTTAAATATGCAGAGGGATTTGGGTTTTGGGGTTTTCAAAAATGTGTTTTTTAGTATGACATGCAAAAGACTGCCCCGCCTTTTAAAAATCGCTTCACTAAAAAATTCCCGGGGCACTTAAGGGCAAAAACGACCAAAAAGGGAAGCGGGAAAATTTTACCCTTGATAAATTTCCAGGGGCCAGAAAAAAGGCCGGGAAAAAAAAAACAAGCTGAGAGCTCGGGTGGCAACATTAGGGGACAAAAGATTGGATTTTAAAGGGCAGCAGAAAGGAAATGAAAGGTCAGACAGGGGGCAAAATTGACAAAAAGTGGGGAGGTAAAGGGGCAGCACCACAAAGGCGCACATGATTTTTAAACCCAGTGACACAATGAAAAATTTCCTGGGTTGGCAAAAACAGAGTGGGCCCCAACAGAGGGGCAAAATGACACAGTGTGGGGCACGGCAGCACCCAGCAGCATGAGGCAGACATGGCAAAATTTAAACTTTCCCTGGAGGGGGCCAAAAAAAAAAATAGGCCACAGAGTGGAAAACATTGACAGAGAGTGGAGGGGGCCCGGCACCAGCAAAAAGAGGTCAAAAGAGTGGCACAATGAAAATTTCTGGAGGTGGCAAAACAGGAGTTCCCCACAGAGGGGGCAAATAAACACAGTGTGGAGAGTACGCGAAAGCAGCATGGGGTTTCAAAAACTTTGGCAAAATGACGGGGGTTTGGAGGTGCGGGGGCACCCACACCCAGCAAGAGGTCAGACATTTGGCAAAAAAGAAAAATTCGGAGGGCAAAAACACGATAGCCACAAAGGGGCAAAATTGACACAGTTGGAGGGCACGGCAGAAACAACAGCAGCATGGGGTTAAAAAAATAGGTGGCAAAATGACAGAGGGTGGAAGTGGTTTGGAAATTTACCTTTCCCCGGTAAAAAAGGGAAAGGGGGGCAGATGAGAAACGGCCGGGAAAGAATTTTTTGGCATCTTTGGGGGTTGGTGGGATCAAAAATTGGGGCGGGACCCAGGTAGTTTGAACCTAGACCTTTTCTCACATTTTGGGTGAGGCGTAAATTGGGCTGATGTAGTCTGACACCTAAGGGCATTGGTGGGGTGGAAATCCTGGCCGATCTACGCCCTTTTAAAATTCTTGAAAAAAGGTCATCTTTTCCACTTTTCCCCCGGGGACAAGGGGGGTTTCCCCTTTGGGGAAAAGGCCCACCCCCCGCACTAAAAACCCCCGCTCTAAAGTTTACACTACTTGGCCGGGCAGGACACTTCTCCACAGCAAATTTCGGCAATTTGTGGCTAACAAAACCTATTGGATGCCCATTTAATTCCCTCGGATCTTCTAACTGGGGGGGAAAGAGGCATCGGGGACCAAAGATGAGGGAAAAAGAAAAACCCAACCCCCTTTTCTGCGGGAGGGGGTTGGATCCTTTACTGGCTCCAATGGCATGCGTCCCAAACGGGGCGTCTTTTCTTTTGCTGCGGGGGCCCGGAAAGGACCCCCCACATCGACCCACTTTTCCCCCCGGGCCCCAGTTTTGGTGACGTTTAAATTGTGTTGACCGCGGGGCCCGGGGTTTTGAAAATTTTAAATTTCCCCTTGGCCACGCTTCACTTTCCCTTGCCCACAGATCTACATATCCCCCAAATTCGGCTCCTCCGGTGCAAAAGGCAAAAAAATTTCCACACCGCCGAGTTTTCTGTTTTTAAACCCCCAAAACGCGCCCCCAACTGAGGACAAACGCCCCCCCTGGCCCGCTGACCCCTTTGTGCCGCTACTTTCTTTGACCTTAAAGGGGGTTTTTCTACCCCGTGGCCGTTTGGGGCCCCCGCCCCTCACACTGCTGCACCCCTCCCTTACTCACGGCCCCACCCCCCAAATTTGCTGGCTGCGCAGCTGCCTCCCGAAAAAGTTTACGCCCCCCCTTCCCTCCTAACGTGATAAAGGGCCCTTGTTTAAACCCCTGGTTCCCAAGTGGGGTTTCGCAAACATAAACATCAAATTTGTGTTTTTAAAACCCCACTGCGGGCCCTCATCACCAGTTTTTGGTATGCAGAGGCAAACCCCCACAACATAACCCCCCACCACTCTCCCCCCATCTATACTTTGCCGCCTACGCAAGAAACCCAGGGGATTTTTTGGCCCCCCAATTTCTTCGCGGGCCAAGGGTAGCTGCTGACTGCCCCTTAAAATTTTTTCATCCCGCTAAAATATGGCCTGAGCCCAAACCCAAAAATAGTAAATCTCTACTGGGGGAAACCCGGGAAAGGGGACAGGGGCCCGGCAGGGAGGACAGGAAGGGCCGCTGCCCCCCCCCGGGGCCAAATCCCAACTAAGGGTTTTTGTCTGACGATCCCACCGACTTTTGGCGGGGGGTTGCCCAAAAGTCAATTCGGGGAGGGAAGGGATGACCAAAGTAAACCCAAAACAAAAACCCTTGGATGACCTAGAACCTAGACCTAAAATGACAGGGGGAAGTTGGGGGCCTCCCCCGAGTAAAACCCCTGCTGCATTCCCCTTCCCTGTGCTGCGACCGGGGCCCTGTTTCCGGGAAAAGTTTGTGCCAAACTGCCACTCGCAGGGAAGAAGCCGGGCCACCTCTCTGTCTGACATACTGTTTGTTCTAAAAAAAACAACACTTTTTTTGTTTAAGTTTAACTGAAAATTTTAAAAATACAAAAAACCCCGTTTTTAAACCCCAAAAATTTTGAAAAAAGTAACAATTTGGGGAAACCCCTTGGGAAATAATTTGCGCTCCAAAAAGGGCCAAAGGAAAAATTTAACTTTTATGGGGCCATTTAAAAAAAAACTGTGAAATTTTACTGAATATAAAAGCAACAAACGGGCCCTTAATTTAACCCCTTGGGAAATGAAAAAAGCTACGGGCAAAATTTCTTTTTTTGGCGGTAAAAAAAACGTTTCTTTTAGTAAACCACCCCCAGCAAAACAACGTTTAAATTAAACCCCGGGGGACCCTAAATTGGGGAAAAAAGAAATGAGCAACCAAAAATTCCCCACCTTTGTAGCGTGTTAAAATGGCGTGAAATTCTACTTTAACACAACAACAGAAAAATTTGAAATTTAAACCCTTGGGTTTATGAATTAAGGCTACAGGATAAAGGGTTTTTTTTGGCGGCGAAAAAGAACTTTTTTTTAGGTGACCACAACAGCAGAAAAAACGTTTAAAAAAAACCCCCCGGATGTTTAAAATTTGGGAAAAAGAAAAAATTAAAAAAGGCCCCAAAAAAATGAAGGGGGAAATTTGGATTGAAAAAAACGCTGTTTTTTTTTAAATAAAATAAAACCCGGAACAGGTTTTTAGAAAACCCCTTTGGGATTTTTTCAATTTAAATTGGGGCAGATAGCATTAAAAAAAAAAGGGCAGCGGGAAAATTTGGACGCACCCCTGGACTTCAGCCCAAAAAACCCCATAAAAACAGAATTAAAAACATAAGAGAAGCTCTCGAAAAGTGTACACCCCCCAAAACTCGCTGTATAAAAGTGAAATTCTTTAGTAAATTTTAAAAACATAAGCACCCGTTGGCCCGCAGCTTTCCCCAATCAGTACAGTGAGAGCGGGATGGGGCTCCCAGCATCGCGCCCGGGCATTTTAATTGCGGGACGTAAGAATCCCGCCGTCTCTGGGTTGGGTTCAAAAAACCCGCACATGTCATGCCCGGCTATGCCCTTTTTCCCCCCAGAGTTTTTTTTTCCCCCCTGTAAAAGCCTGTTCTCGCAGGGCCCTTTTTTCAATTAAAAAACCCCACTTCGGTTCCCCCCGGGAAATTTCCCCCCCAAAATTCCCACTTTGTTTCAGGGAAACCCAAGTTTGCCTGAAATTTTAAAAAGAATTCCCCCTTCGTTAGAATCAATTTTGCCCATCCCCTTTTGTGAATGCTCGGGCCCCCAGCGCTTCATCTTTCTGGGAAAGTAACAGAGGGAAAAAGTACTTTTTGGGGATTATTTTTTGCTTGTTATTTATGTTTTTTTGTGTAAACCCAAACTGAACACTGTCTTTCAGTGACTTTTGAACTTGGGCAGCTTCTACACCACACCATCTTCTCTTCTGCAAACCCCAGTCCCTTTGGGTTCAGGAAAAAAATGGAGACTGATGATGAAATTTACAGGGGCCCTAAACCCCTCGTCCTTTCCCTTTTTACCCCACCGGTTTTGTGGGGCTGGGTAAACAGAGGGGTCGGTCCAAAACATGGGCCAAAACCAGGGCCTGACATCCCTTTTAAAACGATAACTTCCCGCTCAAACAGCAAATTGGGTGGTTAAAAATCTTTGGGTTGAGCTGGGGGCAGTATTTTACCACTTTGTATTTTCCTGGAAAAATTTTTGGGCCTTTTTTCTGCCTTTTAAATTTCGTTAATAAACCCTTCCCTTTTTGGTTTTTGTTTTGGGGTGCTCCTGGGCTTGCTTTTCCTTTTTTTACGAAATTAAACCTGCTATTGGTTTTTGTCGTCCCTTTTCCCGTTCTTTTGTTTGAACATACTTTGGGGAGAGCTGCTGTCCAGTGGTTTTCTGAAAACCCCTTTTGGTTGGGTTTGCAAGTAGGCAGGGACACAATGGGGGGCCTAGGGCCCCACTGTTTTTTCCTTGCTGTTTTTTTGCTTAAAGGGGTTTTTTCTTACACTTGTTTCTTTTGTGTTCAACACTGGTTTTAAAAGAATTTTGTGAAACCCAAAATTTGGGGTCTGCAAACCCAAACCCCATTTTTTTTCTTTAAAGTTTTCCCAAATCAAAAAACCCCTCTTTAACCAAAACGGTTTAATTTTTAAACCCTAAAACTTTGGGTTTAGGCTTTTTTTTGGGTTAGGGCTACCATTCGCAGTAATTTTGGTTTTGGGTTTCCGAATTTTTGGGGTGGCATCACTTTTCCCAAACCCCAAAATAACCCATAACAGGGGTTACCCCTATGTTTTTAGTAGCTAAAGTGAAGTTTTAAAACCCAAAAGTGAGAATGCCCCCAAATGGGAAATGCTGGGAAAATTTTGAAAAAAACCCGGAAAAAAACCCCAAAAAACCCCCAAACCCCCCCGACCTAGGGTTACATTCAGTTTGTTGCCAATTTTCAGCAAAATTCAACACAGGCTGACCCCAATCAAAATTGCTTAGAATTTGGGTTTTAAAATTTTTAAAATTGACCCCCAAAACCTAAAGCCAACCCTACGTATACCTTTCAAGTGTGCCAAAAACACTATTCATATAATGATCTGAACAGACTCCAATGTTTCCCCCGGGAATTTAAAGGGGAAATTTCATCCAGTATAACCCAGTTTTATGTTCATTATATACAGCAAAATGTGTTTTTTTTTACATCTTAACTTAAACAATAACTATTCACTGGAGAACTCCAACCAAAGCTTCAATGCATAAGTAGGTTACTATAAAAGAAAAAAATTTAAAACATGGTCGAATTTTTAGCAATGGGAATCGCGAGTTTTTTCAAATAAAATCGCAGCACAAATTTAAAATGCAAAAACTTTGGGTTTAGGTTTCACAGATTTACCCCCATTTTTAGAAAAAGTTTTTTGGGACCGAAATAAAGGCTCAGTAGCATGTCAATTTTTGCTGTGGGAAAATTTTTTCAAAAAATTTTCAAAACCTTTTTTAAAAACGTTAAATGGGTTACAGTTTCCCACTGTTCCACTCCTTTTAAAACCTCTTTAGGTTTAAATTTTCTATGCCGGGGGGTTAAAGGGGGGAAATTTCAGCAATGGACTGAAATTTTTAAACTCTGCCCCCCCCCCCCCCCCCAAATCCCCATTCCCAACCAAAACTTCCTTTTGGGCATTTTCCCCCACGGGAAAGTGTTCTCAGCCGGGTTTGGGGGATTTGCAGACCGCCTGAAAAACCCCCTCCGAAAATTACAGAACGGGCTCTAAAGGAAAAACCCCTGCAGCATCCCCCCCAAATGCATAGGTTTTCCGCCCGGCGGTTTTTATGCCCCCCGGCTTGGCCCCCCAAAAAAAAGCAAAAAAGTTTCTTTCCCCAATCTTCCATCCCCTTTTCAGACAGAATCTTGCAAGCAAAAGGGAAAAGGGGGGGGGCCCTTTTTTTCCGCTCAAAACGCGCAAAAGAAGACGCCCCCCCCGACCCCCCCACCCGCCCTTTTGCACTGGGAAAGCAAACCAGACAAAAACCGGGCGGAAAAACCGACCCCGGAATTTCTCCAATTTCCGTTTGGGGCACAGGGCCCTTTCAGGGACCCTAGCTGATGAGGAGTTGTGGGAAAAACAGTGACATTTTCCAACAGGGTGTCTCAAAAAATTTGAGCTAGCAAAGGGTTAAATTTTAAAATTAAGCTTCTAGTGAGAGAGAAAAATTAAAATGCTGACAAAACACATTCGGTAGCTGATTAGTGATAGTATCCTTTTGATTTAATTTTCACTTAACTGTGGGCCCTTTGGATCTGACAGGGGGCAAAAAAGCTTTCCCAGGTCAAAACAAAAACTTTTCAAAAGAAAAAAAGATTAGAAAAGAGAAGCGACTTATCCTTTTTTATTTAAAAACAAAAGCAAAAGGAACATCCCCAAGCCCCCCCCCAAAGGGTAGGAAACAAAAGAAAGGTTTTTTGGCAACCAAGGGAAAACGTGGGGAAACAAGCAGGCGTAAGGGAAATGTTTCTAAAATTTTTATATTAGGTTAAAAAAAGCAAGTTTTTTGGAGTAAATTCTTTAAAATTTTTCCCCTTTCCAAAATGTTTTAAAATTTTAATAAAGGGTATGGGGAAAAAGCCGGGATTTTAAAAGGGTACCGCTAATTTTTTTGGGTTTCCCATTTTTGTTTTTTCCCCGTTCCCTTTTAATTTTTTTCCCCCGTTTTTATTTTCTATCAAAATTGCTGTACATGGTTGTTTTTTTTTGGGGAGGGGGAATTTATTTTTTAAAGGGTAAAACCCTTTTTAAAATTTCCGTATGATGTCCTGGAAAAAAACCCCCCCCAACCCTTTTTTTTGTGGGGGAAAAATGAAAAAAAAAAATTAATTGCACATTTTTTTTAAGGGAGTTTTGTATTTACGAAAATTAAATGTGGAAAAGTGGGCCCAATGTAAAAAATAAATAATTTTTTGACAGAAGGACAACATAAAACGTAAATTTTGCGAGTTTTTACAATTCTGGCAATACCCAGTTTATATGGATTTCATTATGTCTTTATAATTTTGGCGTTGGGAATTTTTTTTGTCACGTTCACTTTGCAGGATAAGTAATGTTATATTGTCATAGATTTCACTTTTATGGATGTTGAATTTTTAATTACTTTAATTATTTTATTTGTAGAATGGGAAAAGGGGATGTTTTGAGCTTTTAATAGTTTTTCACTTTAATTTTTTTTTTTTTCTTAAGTGTCTAAATGGCCACTAAAAATGCTTTTAAAAATTTTCAAAAACGTGTTGAAACATTTGGCATTTTTGTGTTTAAAAGTGCTGAAAAAATGTGTGAAGAAGCCCTAAGGCTAATTTCACTCATGTCAATAAATTAAGTTATGTCTAATAATGGGAAATGACACAGAGGAAAAGTATTGAACACGCCTCTGAAATGTATTTAATACTTGGTACAAAAGCTTCTGTTGGTGATTAGAGATGAGCACATCGATTCTAACGAAGTGAAATTTGTTTAGAATTTCAGGAAAAATGTGATTCTGAACGAAACTGAAGTTCATGGCGATTCGTGGTAACAAATCTAAAAAGGCTGCGAGCACATGGCATGACATGGGGCAAAGAACTATGGGAGGAAGAAAGGAACACCTTCAATGACATGTGCAGACAAACAGCCAATCAACAGCCAGCCAGCTTCTGTGATGTCACAACCCTATAAATAGGGCAGCCATGTTAAATTCTGCCACTTGTCACTGTGTCTCGTATGCACAAGCATCTATCTGTAGCAGCAGTAGATTGCACTCGATGCAAAATACTTCCAATTTTCGAGTTACTGGGGTGAAGTACCTTTCAAATACAGAGGTGTGTCATTTACCAGCGTTTTTTATTTTGTAATATTGCAATCTGTGGCAAAGAGTTAATTTTTTCACTTATTGTGGGGAACTCTGTGTCAAATCCAGTGTGTGTGTATTTCTGCCCTACACACGTCTGAAATTCATCCAGTTCAGTCTGTAGGGAACACAGAAGACATGCAAATATTCCATTTACTTGTCATCTCTGTTTTGGATCAACTCCTGTTTCATTTTGGCTTTAGCAATACTGATGGATTATTGACCGATGCTCCCTATGCATATTTCTGCATGGCACAATGTTCTACAACACCATACAGGCTCTTTGCAGCCAGGAAATTAATTTTGAACGAACCAAATTTTGGGGGAAAATTCGGCGAATTGGACGAATAGAATTTTTGAGAAATTCGCTCATCTCTATTGATGATGACAGCTTCAAGACCCCTCCTGTATGGAGAAACTAGTCGCATTGCTCAGGTGGGATTTTGGCCCGTTCTTCCACACAGTCTTCAAATCCTGAAGTTTCTGTGGGCTCCTTCTATGAACTCTGAGATTTTATTTCTCCCATAGACTTTCTATTGGATTCAGATCAGGTGATTGGCTGGGTCATTCTAGCAGCTTTATTTTCGTTCTCTGATACAAATTATATGAAGTTTGCCAGTGCTACATGCTGAAAAACCACCCCACACCATGATGTTCCCACCTCCGTACTTTACTGCTAGTATGGTGTTTTTGTGGTGTTATGCAGTGCCTTTTGGCCTCCAAACATGGTGAGTATTGAGCATTATGGCATCCAATTAGTTGTATTTTGGTCTCATCTGACCAGACTATTTTCTCCCAGTATTTCACAGGCTTCTCTAAATGTTGTTGAAAAAACTTTAAATGCACTTGAACATGCTTTTTGTTCAGCAAGAGTCTTGCCTAGTGAGCTGTGCAAACAGGAAATGGAGACTGAGTGCATTACTTATTGTTCTCTTTGAAATAATTAGTACCTGCTGATTCCAGGTCTTTCTGTAGCTTTCCAATTTAATTTTTTCACTCCTCTGTCTGAAATCTTGCTGGGAGCACCTGGTGGGTGGCTGGTTTATAGTGAAATAATGTCCTTTCCACTTCTGAATTATGGTCCAAACAGTGCTCATTGGAATCGTCAGTAGTTAAGTAATTCTTCTGTAAGCAATATTATCACTTAGTTTTACAATAAGGTTATGAAGGTCTTGAGACAGCTCTCTGGTTTTACCCATCATGAGATGTTTCTTGTGTGACACCTTGGTAACGAGACACACTTTCATCAGTTGAACTAGTTGATATTATTTTTCACTAAGTGGCAGAATTGCCTCTAATTACTGATAGATTTCAGCTGGTGTCATGACTTTCCATGGCTTTTTACACCTCTCTTTCTTCATTTGTTCAATACTTTTTCCCTGTGTCATTTGTCCCATAACTTAATTTATGGACGTCTATGGCTTGATTTATTTGTTTGTGTTGACAGAATGGGTTGTTACCGATGTTCTGTATGAATATACCTTTTGAATCCTGGATCTAATGTCAAGATTGGGTCCTTGGGCTTATATCCATAGGATGAATGATGTGCTAGGAACTACATATTCAAAAGGAAGAGACCAGAATATGATACAGGAAGAGAAGCTGAGCTCTGTGATATACAAGTTTGTATAATTCGAAGCAAAATTTCTGAGTAAAGAGGAGACAAAAAATTGAAACAGAATGTACTGCTGACCCCATCCACATGCAGTAATCAATGGTTAGCTCTGTACACAGACTGATACAGGGTAAGTTGTCAATCACTTTATGTGGGTGGGGTATCCTGCTCTAAATTGTATAAGCTTGTTTATTACAGAGCTCACCTTCTCTCCCACTATTATTTGCTGCTGTCAGATTCAGTAGCATTAACCATATAACAGGTTACCTTTAATTTGTCTTTCTCCACTACTTATGAATTTACCAAAAACAACAGACTTACTGAAGTATTAACATTATTTATATCAGATTGAAATAATGTATGATAACAAGCTAAATGGCTCCTCTCCTCTTGAACCCTCAGGATACAGGGTATATGGCTTTCATAAAGAACTACAAATTTTGAATCATTTGACTACAAAGCAGTCTTCTATTTTGCCTCTGTCCATTTTATTTGATTTTTGGTCCAGAAAAGTGGGTATTTTTCTGTTTTTGTTCATATTTGACTTCTTGTTCATATGCATGATTATTGAAAATCATGCCGGTTTTTAATGAAGTGCCAACTAAAGGCCTGTAGATCACAAGCATTCAATACTGATCATCAGCATTTTCACATGTGTACATGTATTTCTCCAAATTCTCTGAATCTGAACCTTATGATGCTATTATACACTGTAGATGGCAGCATAAGTAAAGTCTTTGCAATTTTACACTGAGGAACATTTTCTGAAATTGTTCAACAATTTCTAGACACAGTTCTTTACAGATTGGTGAACCTTAGAGCATTTTTGCTTCTGAGAGACTCTGCTTCTCTAACATTTTCTTTTAACACACAGTTATGTGACTTAGCTGAAACTGACCATCCAGCTGTTTTTCAATAGTACCACTTACTTTTCTAGCGTTTTGTTAACCCTGTCCGAACTTTTTGAGATGTGTTGAAGCCATTAATTTGTAAATGAGCAATTTTTTCAAAGGAAAAGGAAAATGTAATGAATTTCCAGCATGTTTTCTGTGTTCTGTTGAAAACAAAATATAGAAATGAGTGATTTTTTTAATCATTGCATTCTTGTTATCTTTTCATTTTACAAAGCATGCCAACATTTTTTAAATTGGGGTTGTATATATATATTCCCCAAAATTATTAGAGACACAAGATTGCCTGCAGAAGTCACATGCCACTACCCCACACCACTGTTCAGAGGTGCAATAATTAGCTGCAGCACTCATGAGCCAATCGCCTTCAGCTGGAAGTGAACAGAAGAACAGTAGACAGCTGGCAGTATAAGCACTGGAACAGCGTTGAGTGACAAGTTAGTATGTTGGGTTTCCTTCACTGATCCGGATAACCCTTTTAATATTGCCAAGCATTAAACTTCTTATAGAACCGGAGGTCTTTTTATCCACATAGAAGCACATCTAGAAACATACAGACATTATTTAGGAACCAGAGATAAAAATATATATTTCCCCCAAAACAAGAATCCATTGAATCTGTATTATGAAAAAGTAATTCATAACATTCACGAATGTTAATAGCTGAAGCTTGTCAGAACTAAATAAATTAAAAGGAACAAGTCATCTGCTTCATCTGTTATGCATGAATACACTGTAGATCAGCCAAACTTATATTTTGTTTGTTGCAGTGTAATTTGAGTGCCCTGAGCGAAGAGTTTGGTGGATTCATGGGCTGCTGGCTCTCCTTGTTCCCTTGGTGCTGAGTGACAGATTTCTACCTATACACAGTAATAGGAAGGACACTGTCAATCAGAGGTGGAGTGGTGATTGGGGTGACTGCAGCTCATTAATACACTGGACTCCTGGATTACAACAATCATCACCATTGGTAGCCACATCATTGATGTAACCTGTACAGCTAGCTGCACAGATGCCCAGTAGGGAAGGGGTCCTGTCACTTTAAAATAAAGTGTCTGTCGGCCCCTGCTCATTACACATCGAAGAAAATAAAGGTGTTACTGGTACTGTCAGAAAACAGCTACATGAAAATCGTGTTTTGTCTTGTAGACAGACCCTATCTCTGATTTCATTCCAGCTATTACCAGTCCCACAGCTCTCCCAGTTGTGCTTGAAGGGTTGTTCCAGTGTGCAAAACTTTATTCCTATTAAAAGTGTGTGATATAAAGTAAAAATTTTCAATACAGTATCTCACAAGTATACCCCTCACATTTTTGTAAATATTGTATTATATCTTTTCATGGGACAACACTGAAGATTTGACTTTGATATAATGTAAAGCAGTCAGTGTACAGCTTGTAAAACAGTGTAATTTGGTGTGTCCTCAAAATAACTCAACACATAGCCGTCAATGTCTAAGCCGCTGACAACAAAAGGGAGTACACCCCTAAGTGAAAATGGACAAATTGTGCCAAATTTGCCATTTTCCCTCCATGTTGTGAGTGCTGCCAGCATTGCTGCAGAGGTTAAAGGGGTGGAAGTTTCATCCTATGAGTGCTCAGATTATATGCCGCAGACTGCATCGAATTGGTCTGCATAGCTGTCGTCCCAGAAGGAAGCCTCTTCTAAAGATGATGCACAAGAAAGCCTGCAAACAGTTTGCTGAAGACAAGCATACTAAGTTCAGTGATCTGAGACCAAGATAACTTATTTGTTTCAGATGGTGTCAAGCATGTGTGACAGCAACCAGGTGAGGAGTACAAAGACAAGTGAGCCTTGCCCACACTAAAGCATTGTAGTAGGAGTGTCATGGTTTGGGCTGCATGAATGCAGATGGCTGGGGGAGTTATGAATGCCAACATGTACTGTGACAAACTGAAGCCACAGGGCAATAATCTAACATGATAACAACCCCAAACACACATCCAAGACGACCACTGTCTTGCTAAAAAAAATTCGGGCAAAGGTGCTTGACTGGCCAAGCATGTCCACCGACCTCAACCCTATTGAGCATCTGTGGGGCATTCTCAAACAGAATATGGTGGAGCGCAAGGTCTCTAACATCCACAAGCTCCGTAATGTTGTCATGTAGGAGTGGAAGATGATTCCAGAGGCTGCAACCTGTGAAGCCCTAGTGAACTACATGCCCAAGACAGTTAAGGCAGTGCTGAAAAATAATGGTGTCCATACAAAGTATTGACACTTTGGGCACAATTTGTCCATTTTTACTTAGGGGTGTACTCACTTTTGTTGCCAGGGGTTTAGATATTGATGCCTGTTTGTTGAGTTATTTTAAGGGTACACCAAATTTACACTGTTATACAAGCTGTACACTAACTATATTGTATCAAAGTGTCATATCTTCAGTGCTGTCCAGTGAAAGGATGTAATACAATATTTACAAAAATGTGAGGGGTGTAGTCACTTTTGTGAGATACTGTATATAATTATTTAATATTTTCAAATGTCTTGACTGATTGTTCATCATCGTATAATGCAACGCAGGGGCACAGGTGGAAGATGAGTGTAGTAGTTGCAATTGCCCAATCAAATCCAGACCTCAACCTAATTGAAATGCTGTGACAGGACCTGTGCATAAGTAAATGCCACAACTTTCAATAAACAGAAGCAGCTTTGTAAGAACAGAGGATACAAATTTATCCAGGAAAATGTTAGAAGCTAATAAAATCATACAGAAACAATGACTTCAAGCTATCGCTTCAACAGGGGGTGTCTACGAACAATTAAATCATGGGATGTAATTAGTTTTTCACATATAGCCTTTCAATTTTTACCTGATTATTATTAAACAAAGAATGACAAAGTGTAATTTGTTGTGTGTTGTTATTTACCCAAGGTTGTATTTATCTAATTTTAAAACCTTTCTAAGGACAAGTTGTTTTTTAATTATGTCTTGATACATAAATTTTTACATTAAATTTTTTCATAAATGTATATCTTATCTGATAAAATGCCTCTTCCTCCATTTATGAGGCTCTTCTCATCCCCCTGCCTTATGTACTGTTCATTCAGTCTCATGTCACTGCAACATTCGTCTTTAACGATAAGATAAACTATCATTTAGTGGCGTGTTTAAGTTATAGAAGAAGAAGAAGTTTATAGACAGGTGAGAGGTAGGAAGAGCGAGGTGCTGGACAAAGAAAGAGGCAGAAAAAGACAAAGATATGTGGCCACAGCATGTAGTAGGTGTTACTGCCTCGCCACAGTGCTGGATTCAAATCTTTGCTCAGTACTTCTCTATGATGTCGACATTCGGAGAGACAGTGAAGCGAGATCTTCTGGTCTCTATATGCTGATAGTCTTCAGCTACTGAGGAGCTAAGCCCTGGAAAAAATAATATAATGACTGGAAAAATTACTTGAAAGTACAGATATCCTTTAAGTCTACTGGGCTTATCATCTGATTTTGAGATCTTGTGCCATAGAGCACCTATTTCCAACTCTATTTTTTTATTCCAGGTTCCAGCCTGCAAATATTTTATCAAGATTAAAAGTGATAGAAAACAAAGGGTGGTGATTAATGGTACATACTTTGCTCAGACTGAATCCCTGTTACTAGTGGGGTACCACAGGGGTCAGTATTGGGCCCTATCCGCCTCTTTAATATTTTCATTAACCATCTTACACATGGATTGCACCGTAGAATATCGATCTTTGCAGATGATACTAAGGGCCACATGTATGAAAACTGTTTAGGTCTAAAGCTCACTTTTTTGCCCATAGTTTACTATGGGCAAAAAAGTGAGTTTTAGACCTAAACAGTTTTCATACATGTGGCACTAAGTTTTATATATACCCTTTCTTTATGCAATGTAGAGATCTCTCTCAAGATCTATTTATACCCAGGACTGTATCCAGAACAAGGGGGCATCCTCTAAGTCTAGAGGAAAGAAAGTTTATACATAAACATAGAAAGGGATTCTTTACTGTAAGAGCAGTGAGACTGTGGAACTCTCTGCCAGAGGAACTTGTCATGATGAATTCACTGACAGAGTTCAAAATGGGTCTGGATGCATTTCTGGAGCGAGATAATATAACAAGTTATAGTGAATTGGATTGTGGAGAAGAGTCGTTAAACCAGGGATTTATTCTGATTGCCAGGTTGGAGTCGGGAAGGATTTTTTCTACCAAAAATAAGGACAATTGGCTTCTACCTAATTAGGGTTTTTGCCTTTCTCTGGATCAACACTATAGCACAATATGCTCAACTGGAAGGAAGTCTGTCTTTTTTAAGCCTTACAAACTATGTTACTATGTAATTTGGATAGCCCAGGTTGTGGTTAGATTGCTTAAAGGGGTTATTTGTGTTATTTTTTTCAAAATAAATTTATGTTAGTGCTGCGATTGTAAAATTAAAAAGACTGATCTTACCCTAGTTCCAGCACTGTCTGCCATCTCCCTGGGTCGTCTGTGTACTTCTTGGTCCTGGCAGACAGAACATCACCACTAAGGTTACTACTGCAACGGCTGATTGACTGCAATGGGTAAATACAATCCCTGGCATCAAGATTCTGAGCCCTACACTTAATCAGCAGCTGTAGCCGTGACTTTCCAAATGCCAGTCCCAAGTAATAAAATTGAGACCAAGGGAGACAGCAAACAATGTTGGAATGGAGGTTAGGACAGAGATGGGTATATTTTTATTTTTATTTTACAACAGTGGCACCAACATAAATTTATTTAAAAAAATGAACATGGAGAACCCCTTTAAGCCTAAATCTTTAAGGGTGCCTGTCTAATTTGTTGACAAGAGACAGTTACTGCTCATGGCTTACCACTAATTGTCATGTCTCACCTTTTTTTCTGTGGTTTTAAGTTGTAATTATGTGTGCAGCATGGAAATTAGAGGTAACCTACACATGTGGCTTGGCTATAAAATGTATGGGCACTTTTGAGATTTGCAGTTTAAATCTATTTTCATTTACTGCATTTATGATTTTAGAGACATCAGGTATCTTTACTAGCAAACCATAAGCCATTTCAGTTAAACCTTTCTACAAGGAGTAAGGAAAGCGCCCTGGGTAAACCAGCACTCAAGGTTGTGTTATTTCAATTATATAAACATCAGATCTAATGAAAAATAACAAAATGATCTGTTGAGGAAGTTTCATTAACCTTCACCTTTCATGGATCACAACACTGCTGCATGACTACAGTCATAAACTGGCAGGGCTAGTGAAAGACTTTCAAAAAGTCTGCTAGCAGAGTCCATCTGTATAACATGATCATGGCAACAGCTACATATATGTCTTTTCCATGACAACAGAAATAAACAGTTTAATAAATGTGTGCACTGACTCAGACCGTCTCCTTCCCCTCTCTAAGCACTCGCACTGGGCTGACTTCCAACATTCCAATACTATTAGATCTTGAGTGTTGGTTCCAATTTCTAGGGGTTTTTTTGTTTCTTTTGTATCTTTTGGGATTAAGATGTAATAAAACACTGGGAAGGACTGAAAGCTAGACCCTCCTCCATTTTATTATTCTGTTTTTAATTGAAGAACTCTCATGTGATTTATAACCATGGTTTTTGTACATATACAGTTCTTCTCTTACCCATACAATAGTTCTTACAATTACACTAGTCTCCTAAGTGCTGTCACTTGTTGTCGTTGGTGGAGATATTATACAGTATATTTCCTTGGTCCTTGGTCACCTGGGTTTTATCCATTTTTCTTTGAAAGGGAATACAAAATCAGATGCTTTGCCTTGAAGTTGATTTACTTAGCGTCAGTAAAAGTATCATGTGATAGTATACACTCACATAGTGAGATAAGGAAAGTTAATTTTTTTAAAAAAAATTTAGGTATATAATTGAGCTGCAAAAATATGTTTGGTCATAATTGTCCATAAATATTTTACATGTTTTTTTTACAAGCGTGCAATAAAGAATATGCAAGTCCATCCTCTGGGTAAGGACCATGCTAAAAAGGGCTGCTTTGCCAATTTGTACCAAGATTAGAGAAGACATATTTGTAACTTGGTAAATTACTTTGTTGGGGTTTTTTTTTTGGGTTGGGGGTTATTTAGGTATTTTGAATTTTGAGATTTTTTTTGTTGTATGCCAAAGAAGGCGTTTGATCTTGCTCCACTAAACCTTCTTCAAAGCCGTAATAAAGAGGATACAGAGTTTTTTCCCCTCAATGTTTCTATTTGTTTTAAAGTCAAAATAAATTTAGGATTTTCAGCCAACTTTCCTCATATGACTTTTGATGAGGGTTGTGCAGACATTTAAACATGGAGGGTGCTATCTGCAACAAGCATGGGCACAACAACTAAATATAAACAACAGCTATTGGCATAGAATACAACACTATACTATACCCTAACTATACAATGGGGATCCCTGACTGGCAGTTTAACCTTACCGGTGATGCTAACTGTAGGTCCTGGATGGGAGAGAATGGTGGAACATGTCTTACTTCTACATGTGTCCAGAGAAATTGGCTGCTGATGAAGATGACTCTACAATGTCAGCAATTCATGAGATTTGGCTATGGCAGCTTCACTGGAACAAAGTTAACATAATATGTCCAAGTGGTAAGAAATATAAGCGGCACTCATCAGTCTTCTTCTTTATAAAGCTTTTATTGTAAACACTCACATATCATGGGAAACAAGCACATCCACCTCAGCCTACGGCCGTTACGCGCACTGACTAGCGCTTTCTCAAGGCATGACGGGAGGAAGCTAATCCATGCTTCTTAAAGCTCCCGAAGTACCCTTCACCTGCTGGTACTGATTCACCACTGTGCACATACATTTAAAAACATTATAAAAAACACAGACAGATCATTCTGTCATTTAAACCTAGAGGTCCAAGTGGCCTCCGTTTTCAGTATCTCACTTCGATTCTATTTGTAAAAGCTTCGTAGTTTATCTACATTAACCCCTGCTGATGTTACACGTTCAATTGCTGCAAAACGGATTACTGAGGAATTGCCCCCGTGTGCACTAACGTATTGGGTTAATGAGACGTGGAACTCCCTTCCCTGTCTTGACTGAATAAATATGTTCCTTTATCCTTTTGTAAAGTGGTCTGATAGTCTTTCCAATGTAATAGCGATTACATGTACACCATATAGCATACACAACATAGTTGGATTTACATGTCATAAAATCCTTAACTGTGTGTCTTATGGGACCAAGAAAAATAGTTTTATCTTTCACTATTTGTGGCATAGAGTACAATTGCCGCAACTATGGTTTCCCAGTTGGAACACAATTTTTGTAACCAATTATCCTTCCTTTTTTCTACAAATTTACTTTTTACCAATTTATCTCGTAAATTTTTACAACCCCTAAATGAGATTAAGGGGGGATGTATCACTTTATCTCCTAGATCACTGTCGGCTGACAATATATGCCAATGTTTTCTGATCGAGTTTTTCACCAATTCTGATAAATTACTATACTCAAAATTAAAAACAAATCTATCTAAATTATTTCTTTTTTTGCTCCTCTGAAAAATCAATTTCTTCCTATCCTGATGAATTGCTTTTGAGAACGCCTTAGATATACTCTCTTCATCATATCCCCTTTGTCGCAGTCTGTCCATCAATTCAACTGATTGCTCTAAAAAATCCCCGTATTCACTATTGTTATGTCTCAATCTTAGAAATTGCCCATATACAACTATGTTGTGTATGCTATATGGTGTACATGTAATCGCTATTACATTGGAAAGACTATCAGACCACTATACAAAAGGATAAAGGAACATATTTATTCAGTCAAGACAGGGAAGGGAGTTCCACGTCTCATTAACCATATACGTAGTGCACACGGGGGCGATTCCTCAGCAATCCGTTTTGCAGGCATTGAACGTGTAACATCAGCAGGGGTTAATGTAGATAAACATACGAAGCTTTTACAAATAGAATCGAAGTGGATACTGAAAACAGAGGCACTTGGACCTCTAGGTTTAAATGACAGGAATGATCTGTCTGTGTTTTTATAATGTTTTTAAATGTATGTGCACAGTGGTGAATCAGTACCAGCAGGTGAAGGGTACTTCGGGAGCTTTAAGAAGCATGGATTAGCTTCCTCCCGTCATGCCTTGAGAAAGCGCTAGTCAGTGCGCGAAACGGCCGTAGGCTGAGGTGGATGTGCTTGTTTCCCATGATATGTGAGTGTTTACAGTAAAAGCTTTATAAAGAAGAAGACCGGTGAGTGCCGCTTATATTTCTTACCACTTGGATGACCATTGGGACTTTTTCTGTTTTGAGCTGAGCACCGCCGAAATTGGATATATTGCGGGGTATCTGTATTAGACATTGACGTATATGGAGTGAATCATGTGTGTCGGTGCCGCCTGATTATCTTAAGTTCTGTTAACATAATATGTGCTAACTATAAGTGTGCCCAAACAGTCACTAGATTGAGCTTTCACAACTGAAGCACAATATACAGTATATGAATACAAAGAACATAAGAAACATAGCCAAGGCATATAGCTGAGGCATAACACTCCCAGTCTAGTTCCCCAGGGTACCACATTAAAACACCTTAGTAGACAACAACACACTCTGTTTAGTAATGGGTCTGAGCAAAAGTTTAGGTTCATTTTCCCTGCAAACTTTGATTTCACTTTCCTGACTTTGGCCTCTTCACTTGAAAATATTTTTGTTATCAGTCCCAGAGGCCATTCATTTCTCTTTGATTGAGAGGCCTTTAAAAGAACAACATTTCATGTTGTGTTTACTGGCCTGACATTTCTTACATGTCTGTAAAGTAGAAAGGTACTGTCTTTTCCATTCATCCCAGAAAGTATCCGCTAGGAGTTGTACTCTTCTCTAACGGCTCTTGTATAAGTCTTTGTAAATAAATTCACCAAGAGGAGCTGTAGCTGGACTAACTTTTTTGGGTGAGAAGAGTAGAAGGAGTCAATAAAAAAGGATCCCCTGGATCAGATTCTGACTCTAATAATTCATACGTGCTTTTCTCAAAATTAACATGTACTGGTTTGTACAGAAACGTAGGCCCAGTGAGCCAAATAGTGTCTTAAAGACGAGATGCTGATACAGCTCTGGTAGCATGGCGTGCTGGGTTGTGATCAGTCGGCACATAGCGCCACTGAGGGATTTGTCGACCTTCTAATTCTTTGGGCTCTGTTACTTACATAGACATAAAGGGCGACATGTATGAATCTCGCCACGTCGGGGCGCACCTTTCCGCCGGTTTTCCGGCAAAATCTGCGCCTGATTTATGTCGGCACTGGGGCGCGCTCATACATCCTATGTAAAGTCCGCCGCACCTCGCCAGTGTTTGAGGCGCAATGCGGGACTTAGGCGCAGTGCGGCGCTGCGCCTATGATTCGCCGCCCAAGGTAGTGCACTCATACATGCGGGGAAAAGTCCGCCCTGCCAGTGTGGGGGGCGCAGTGCGGGGACATGGGCGCAGTGCGGCGCTGCGCCTATGATTCGCCGTCCGAGGAGGTGCGCTCATACATGCGGGGTAAAGTTCGCAGCGCCTCGCCAGTGTGTGGGGCTCAGGGCGGGGACATGGGCACAGTGCGGGGACATGGGCGCTGTGCGGGACTGCGCCTCACATGTATTCCGATGCGAGTCAGGCTGGAGAACAGCGAGAAATCATTAAAGATGTCCGTGCGGAGTATGAATAAAAAAATCGCCTATTGTCGCTCCTATTCTGATTGGTCAATTCTCCTCCATAGCTTATAATGGGTCTTTCTCGCTCCTATTCTGATTGGCTGGTTTATGCCAACCAATGAGAAAAGCTTACAGAATTTGAATTACTGTATTTCCCGGCAATTCTTTCTATTGCAATTCCCGATGTAGCGCCGGTCTCGGCGACAAACGCGTTGTTCGGGATTGAATTGATTTATGTTTATGGAATGTTTGAGCTCTTTTTCAGAGGATATTTTCCAACTAATAAAAATGTTTTTTTTATTCATACTCCATGCCGCACGTCGCTGAGAGCCGAGATTGCATTGCGCCCATCTCTCCATAGACTACAATCGGAGAAGTAGCTCGCACTCTGATTGGCTGGAATAGCCAAGCCACCGCTAGCTCAGCCAATCAGCTCTTTTCAGCATTTTTACTGTATTTTGAACTGTCCCGCCTTTGATTTTGATTGGTTCAAACTTCTCCATAGGCTATAATGGGTCCCTGTCGCTAGTATTCTGTTTGGGCCCAGATAGCCAAGCCCCCGCTAGCTCAGCCAATTAGCTCTTTTTCTGCATTTTTACTGTATTTGAACTGTCCCCTTTGATTCTGTTGGTTAATAGTTTCTCCATAGGTTTTAATGGTTCCACTGTCGCTCCTATTCTGATGGCCGGTTTTTGCCAACCAATGAGAATAGCTTTCAGAATTTGAATTACTGTATTTCCCGCAATTTTTCCAATATCCAATTCTTGATATTGCGCGTTCTAAATTTTTGGAAAGTGATTTTTTTTTTTTTATTTTTTTTTTTTGAGGTTTGAGCTCTTGTCTGACAATGTTTTCCACCGTTATAAAGGCGATTTTTTTGGAATCATACTCCTGCTGCACGGAGCGGAGCGCCGAGTTTTTCTCTTCCGATCTTCTGTATGCTTCTTCGCATGTTACGTTCTTGTTTTCACTTCGCCCCGCCGGAGCATTTAGACCAAAAAAACTAGGTCTGACTGTCGGAGCTGCAGAGCGCTGCAATGCGCCGGCTTGGCGAGCCGCCATCGTACATGCCTCGGGTTTTCGAGCGCGCCGCGTCCCGCTCCGGAACGCCTACTCAGCGCCCCACACCGCCCCCCATTGCCCGCCCCTCATGCGGAGCGCAGTGAAAGTGGCGAACGCTGGCCAAAACCCCACATCCCTGCGTCCGACAGGGGGATTTGGGCCGGGAGGCACAGTTTACTCCCAAAAACAGGCGAAAAGCCCGATCATACATGTCGCCCAAAATCTTCTAGTCTCATTGTAAATGTAGCCCAGCACTACTTTGCTGTCTATATGGAACACTGTAACATCAAGTTTTACATCTCTTTATGATGTTCTCAGTTCTGTCGGTTCTACTGCTAGAACAGCAGCACAAAGTTCTAGTCTAGGTATGGTAGGCTGCGGAAGTGGTGCCAGATTTGCTTTACCCATTACAAAGCTAACCTGGACTTGGTCTTTAATGTCTATCATTCTGAGATAAGCTACTGCAGTGATTGCTTTTACTGAATCATCACAGAATATACACAGCTTCCTAGTCTGAACTTTTCCAGGAGAGATGAGAGCATATGATCTACTTATGTGTGGATCAGAACATCTTTAAAGGGAGTGTGTCACAATTTTTTTTTTCTGTAATGTGTGTGTTTTCTATCATCTTTTTATTCTCAGTTGCTGTAATTTTAAATGTGAGCCTGTAAAGAGAGTTATACAGATTCATGTGTGTGTGAGCCCTGCCCCCCTCCAGAGACAGTCCTCTGTTGTTTGAATTGCATGACACACAGGAAGCTGCCATAAAGTAAACAATGTAGGTAAGAGACTTGAGACTATTCCTGTCTCATTAGCTTCAGTGAGAGTCCTCCCAGCCCCTCCCTGCTGTGAGCTCAGCTCTGCTCTATTGTCTGCAGGGAGCAGGGAACCATGATTATGGAGCCCAGAGGAGCAGCTACTGATTGTCTGCTCATCAAGGCTGCCAGAGAAGAAGCAGACAAGTGTCCGACGGGTCCTCGTTCCTAATAAAGTGATCGCGCTTTTGTCGCTGACGATTTTTGCACAATTCAAGATTTTTCTGCTAATTTTAGTTCTCTCGTTTCTGACGTAAATAATGATTTTTTAAACGGATTTTGGCGCAAGAATCGTTTTTTTTAACGGATTTTTGTGCTAAAATCCTTTTATTTACAGATTTTGACACTAATAAAATTCTCTCACTTCTGACGCAAAAAAATTATTTTTTTACGGATTTTGGCACAAAAAAACCTTTTCTTTATGGATTTTGGTGCTAATAAAGTTCTCTCGCTTTTGATGCTGAAAATTCGATTCTTTACAGATTTTGACGCTAAATTCTGTTTCTTTTCAGATTTTCACGGCAGACTCGTTCGCGGCGGATTTTCACAAAGATCCTTCGCAGGGATTTTTTATGCCAATCCATTTGTGGGGATTTTGACGCCCGACTCCCTTCGCGGCGGGTTTTTTACGCAAAAACTGTTTCTTGTGATTTAACGCTAAATGCCGTTTTCTACGAATTTTGACACTAAACTCCGTTTCTTTGCGGATTTTGACGCTAAACTGCGTTTGCTACGAATTTTGACGCTAAACTCCGTTTCTTTGCAAATTTTGACGCTAAACCCCGTTTGCTACGAATTTTGACGCTAAACTCCGTTTCTTTGCGGATTTTGACGCTAATCTCCGTTTGCTATGAAATTTGACGCTAAACTCCATTTCTTTGCAAATTTTGACACTAAACTCCGTTTCTTTGCAGATTTTGACGCTAAATGCCGTTTCTTGCGGATTTTGACGCTAAAATCCGGTCAGTAGCGGATTTTGACGCTAGAATCCTTTTTGACGCTAAAACACGTATATAACAAATAGTGTGATTTACATTGCTTTTAATATGAAACAAGTATCAGTGTTCAGATGAGTGATCCCTGATGTGTGTCTCATTACTTCTTTCGGATCCATCTTTTGGATCCGTTCCACAAATTGACATCGATTCTTGATCCGAAAGACGCAGCAGGAGCCCAATATAAAATTATATGGAGTGATTTTTGCTGCATCAAACACACATCCAAACACAGTAGCTGCATGTTGGATACATGTTGGATCTGTTTTAGATCCAATTGTTGCAGTGGTTTTGGATGCGATTTTCTGAACCAACAAGGATCCATAAATGCAATGATGTGCTGTCCATCCCCTTTTGTAGGGTGGAGTCACACCCAATGGCTTGATTTATGCAGACATTAAAAACCAGACTTGAAGACAAGCAAAAAACGCGCCATAAAATGGTCATTTTTTTTTTCTACAGCTTTTGATCATCAGGGGACAAAAAACTCAGTTTTATGAAGATTTTTAGGATTTGGTTTTCAGGTGGTTTTTTGTCCACTGCAAGGTAGACATAACCTAATGTTCACATGTGAACTAAACGAATATTAGTTCTTAGGGTCTATGGACGTTGGCCCCTGTGGATACCTGTGAGCAGGGATGCAGACATATACTGTGGCGTTCCTTCCGCATATCCATAGTGAAATAGAGTAAGGGTTTGTGCACACGGCGTCTTTGGATCCGCTTGTGGATCCGTGTGGAGTGCGAAAAGTGCATCCAAAAATGCCACGTCGTGTGGATGCAAAACGCAGCTGAGTGTTTGGATCCGTGTGGGCTGCAGCAGGATCGCACCCTATAGTTTTAAATAGGGCTCCTACTGTGTCTTTTGGACCAAGAATTGATATGTCATTTCATGGAACGGATCCGAAAGACACAGTGAGACACACATCAGAGATCACTCGTCTGAACGCCGATGCGTGTTTCTAATAAACTGCAATGTATAATCATACTTCTATTTATTAGATAAAGTGCTTGGGTCCATTTGGGTACTGACAGACGGACCCAAACACATATCCAAAAGCGTATGTAACACGGAGTCAAAGACGCCGTATGAACATCCCCTAAATTTAATTACAATTTCACTCTGGTTATTCATTTTTCAGCTATGGATACACAGCAGCTCTGTATGGTTTTCTCAGTCACCAACAAAAGGGAGATTCTAGAGAGTCTACAATCCACCTCCCCCTCCTTATGCACACAGGGGACCAGCCCACATTTACAGCAAGACATATTTCATCCTCTTTGTACCTGAGACAAACTTTTTTTTTCTTGGATGTGCTCCCTCTGGTGGCTAAAAGTGCGAAATTTTGAAAATCATTATACATTTTTTAATATTTACCACAAATTGAATGAAAAAAAAAATATACTAAAAATTTTGACAAAAATGAACACACAATATTTCATCAATAAAAAAAAATAAAAAAAATTGGTGACAGATTCCCTTTAAAGAGTCCCGCAATGCTATCCATAACACCTCTTTAAAGTAGTGTCTTACCTTGGATGGTCACATGTGCTGCGAAGCCAAGCGGATCGTACAGACTTTTCATCCTGTGATAAGTCACCACATCTTGTGAAGGGCTGTCAGTCTTGAGGTTCTAGTTGAGCCCTAGGCTGCGCTGCATAGATATCAAGTCTGTTGTCAAGTGTAAATCTTTCAAATCCATGATCATGAGTGGGGAAGGTCTCCATGACAACTTTGTTGTTTGATGCTATCTTATGCAGTCTGAGGTTTGAACAGGCGAGCATACTTTGTGTTCTTTTGAGTAGACTGATTGCAGCTTCTGGTGAAGTAAGTGACTTTAGACCATCATCTCCATAGAAGTCTCTCTCAACAAACTGTCTTACATTCTGCCACTATTCTTACTCACCTTCTTGGGCAGATAGTTTGAGTCCATAGACAGCAACTGCAGGAGATGGGCTGTTGCCAAAAACATGTTCCTTCATGTGATATTCTGTGATGTCTTTGGTAGGGTCATTATCTTCAAACCAGAAGAATCTCAAGAAGTTCCTGTGTTCTACTTTAACTAGGAAGCAATGGAACATTTGTTGCATATCAAGAACAATAGCAGTAGGGTCTTTGTGGAATCTGATAAGTACTGGTCAGAAGAACATCATTAAGGGACACACCTTTATGCTGTGAGCTAGAGTCAAATACTACTCGGATTTGTCCTGGATTCTTAGGGTGATAGACACCGAAGATTGATAGGTACTAGTCTTCTTCTTCATCTTCTTCTAGAGATGGAGCTACTTCTGCATGACCGTATGCAAGTATTTTGCTAATAAATGAGAAGTGTTTCTTCATATCTGGTCTTTGGAAATTTGAGTGAAGAAAAGTGTTGCAGTGCCTGGTCCCTGTTGTTTGTAAGACGACATCTCTGTGTTTTGAAGGGAAGTGGTGCTACCCAGCTGTTTGAATGATCCTTGAAAAATTATTTTTCCATTATCTTCAGGAAAGCATCATCTTCAATAGAGGGGGTTATCTTATGATCTTCCTTTGAACTATGAAAGACTGTGCACTATAAATGATCTCTGTCTTCATGGTAGGACAGCTTCACTGTTTCAGAAAGCTTCACTTTGATGAAAAATTTGATAGGACAGGGTTGGAAAATGGATGGACGCTAATTCTCCAAAGAGTTGGTGAAAAGCAAGTTCACAGTGGTTGGTTTGTGATCATTTCCTAGGCAGACATCACATATGATGACCCACCCTAGGTCAAGCTTCTGAGCAAATTGGGAATTGTGAGGGCTATTTAACTGCTTTCTCATCCTCCTTTCTCACCAGCTTTCTCACCTTTTATGATGTCTCTTCTAAGGAGAAGTATTATCTGAGCTTCTGGGTATAGTGCTGGGATGCAATGTGCTACGGTTTTCAGATGTCCATGATGCAATACTGCTTCAGGTGTAGGAATATCATCTCTATTGTTGGGGATTTAATTGCATTCAATCAAGGTAGGCAGAGATTAGGATATTTCTCCATTTATGGATTCAATCTGATAGCCAGCAGCAGGTCTTCTCCCTGTCTCTTCACTGGCGCCTAAGCAAGTCTTGAGTGAATATGAGGATATGTGTGCTCCAAACTTGAAGATATCAAAGAAAGTCGAGTTAATGAGGGATCTGTTGCTTTGATCATCAAAAATGGCATACAGCCTTACTGCTTTCCATCTGTGATCAATTGGGTAAAAAGTAACTAGACAGATTTTAGAACAGGATTTACCACTAAGGCTATGTTCACACGGCTTATTTGCGGGGCGTAATTAGGCCCCACAATAACGGCGTGTGGACGGGGGCGGGGCGGGAGCTGGAGCAGGGGGCCAGCAACTCGCCGTCCCATAGACTATCATTACTAGCGGCGCGTATACGCCGCTATTAATTACATGTCACTTATCTCCCCCCGTGGAGGATTTGCCGAGCAGGAAGAGGAGACATAATCCATAGTTCTCTTTGAGAACTGTGGATTACCGTAATGACTGGGACGTATTCCAGCCGTAATTCGCGCAGTACGGCGCGTAATTACGGACTGAAATATGTCCCATTTTAAGCCGCGTGAACATAGTCTAAGACCTTTTCTGCAGACTTGAGTACACTGAGGTGTCACTTCAGGAGATAGTGTGTCTTTCTCCTCCCTGCCGTGCTCTGTGGATTGACCTGAGAGTGTGAATCCATGGTACTGGTCCTGGATGTAAAGCTACATCATGTTCACTGTTGTCACATTCTGAAATCTTGAGATTTGCTGTAACGTCCTTTGCAAGATGGGAAGTTGATGCACAACACCTGTAGCAAATATGGTTTGCTTCGAGGTTTTGCGATCCCTAAGAGGTCATTCTCTAAATCCTATACATTTCAGCAGTGGAAGTGGCCTCTTGTTAAAATGACATTCTCTGAATAGGTCTCTTGCTGAGGTCTTCTTAGTCTCTGTAGTACTGTTAGCTTTGTGTGAGTAGTCAATATGGGATGCAATGGTTTTGTGTACCGCTACAGGTTTACCTTTCAAGTTACAGTGTAAGGCAGGTTTACTTGACTTTGTATAAGTAGTGTCAGATGTTGAGAAGTCAGTACTAGAATAATTTCTTCTCTTTGCATGATGATGTACAAAGTCTACAAAAAAAAGAATGGAGGAAATGGAATGCTATACCTTTCTTTGAACCAAGAGCCTTCAGTAACCCACTTCTCTTGCAAACTGTAAAGTAGTTTCTGCACTATGGACTTGACACCCCATGCAGTGTCCAGAAATGAAAGTCCTTGCAAATCTCCCTCAGCTTTGGCAACTTGAAGTTCCATCAGCAAGTCACTTTATTCTCTTAGCTTTGGAAACTCTTTCTTGGAGATCTTAGAAAAGTCTTCAGTTCTTTTAAAGAATGGACTTTCTATCACTTCTGGTGAGCCATAACACCCGTCAAGTCTTTCCCATATCATATTTAAGCCTCTGCTTGGGAAATTAGTGTTAATGTCTCTAATTTACTTTGTGTGTTCTACTGACTCATTTCCTAGCAGCTTCTTTGATGGTAAGCTGCAGCTTCTTTTTCTATTGGTATTTTCTCCATTGCTGCTTCTAGCTCTGCCTTTCTATACTCTGTTTTTAATTGCATCTCTTGCTGAGCAAATTTTGCATGTACCTTGGCAGCGACAATAGTGACCATAGAGCTTCTCACTGACCTTTTTGAGTTTTTAAAGTTTACGGAGGCATAAGACCTTGTCACATATTGTGCACTTTTTCTTTTCTGATGCTGTGATAGGCTCGCTTGTGCCTGCACGTATGTCTTGTAGCAGTCTTACTGCACTGTACCACTGTGCAAGGTTCAGTATCTTGTAAACCAGCCTAGTAGAAACTGCTTTTCCACTGCAGGTGCTGTCTGTAACAAGCATGGGCATAACAACTAACTATAAACAACAGCTATTGGCATAGACTATAACACTATACAATGTGTAGCCCAAAGTGGCAGTTTAACCTTACCAGTAATGCTAACTGTAGGTTCTGGATGAGAGAGAATTGTGGAACATGTCTTCCCTCTACATCTGTCCAGAGAAAATGGCTGCTGATGTAGATGACTCTATGATGTCAGCACATCATGAGATATGGCTATGGCAGCTTTACAGGGATAAAGTTAACATAATATGTACTAACTAGTATTGTACCCAAACAGCCACTAGATGGAGCTGTCACAACTGAAACACAGACCTACAGTTTATAAATACACAGAACATAAGAAACATAGCCAAGGCGTATAGCTGAGGTATAACTCTCCAAGTACTGTGTTTCAATTACAATTTAATACTTTTTTCTTTCTTTTTCAAATTTGAAGGTACAGAACAGAGTTTTGTATGTCTGTGCATCCAATTTCAGAGTGGCTATTTGAGTGGTTCTAAATTATGAGTTGCACATGCCATAAAATCTGATAGACGTTGTAGCCTATCTTAATGCTTTGCTTAACCAGGGTGACTTTAACTCAGTTCACAACAGACTTTAAAAATGACTGAACGCAGGAGTCTTTACTGTTTCTCTGGAATCATGGAGGGCCTTTGCCACAGCCATCCAAATAGACTTGGCCAGAGTTGATGCTGTGATTAAGGCATGCTCTGCACTCCTCAACTATGTTTGACAGTACAGTAAAATAGATATAAAGTCTCAGATTCTTCTCTACAAGTGACTCTCCCTGTTTTAGTCACCATATAACCTATGATGAATGCAAATTACTAGTACCTATATGCAGAGCTGTAACTAGAGAAGCTTGGGCCACATAGCAAACTTTTGGAAGCGGCCCTCCTCCAGTACCCCTGTCCCACCTGATCATGAACATTACCCAGGATCTATTAATAAGTCTTGCAGTTACTAGATAATATAAGGAGCAAATACTGCACCAAACATATCACCATCATACTGTTACCAAGTGAATACCAATCAGGGGCGTAACTAGAGAAGCCAGGGCCCCAAAGCAAACTTTTGGATGGGCCCCCCACCTCCCTGACCACGAACATTTACCAGGACATGCTGTTAGATAATGTAGATAATACAAAGGGTAAATACCTCACCATACATATCACCATCATACTAGTACCAAACAAATCCCACTATACTAAGACCCAAAATTTTCCAAAAAAAACACTACTA
>JAODAL010024863.1:0-59724 GCA_025379985.1 Phyllomedusa bahiana | reverse complement strand
GCCACAAAGTTGTCACATCATCGCAGAAACCGCCCAACATGAAGCGAAGGCAGCCCAAATGTCAACTCGTGTACCCACCACTGTGTATAAATCCATTTTCTGAAGACCTCTTTGATGAAAAAATGGGGGTTTTGGGGTTCAAAAGGGAAATTTCAAAGATCAAGAGGCCAAAGAGGATGATTTTGTCTGCTCTGACGCCAAATCGCTGATGCCATCAGAGGAGGAGAAGGAAGCCAGTCAATCGGCAAAAATCCTGGACGTAAGGCAACGCCTTGCAGTGCCTGTTGCTTGTAGCCCGCAGCTCCAGCATGCAGAATGTCAGGATGAGAACGTCACCTGTGATGAAGATGATGATGATAATGATGATGACAACATTGCGGATCCAATGGGGTCTTTTCAGCATAATTTGTTCATGAGCGCTTCATCACTGGACAAGGAGGAAGACGATGGGGTAGTGTCAATACGGGTCCCGCCTCAAAAAGGGAGAGGGCGGTCGCACAAGTCCGCTGAGATTATTCCACCAGCCATGATCAACGGAAACACCGCTCCTCGCTTATCGCCGTCGAAAAGGTCCAGGACCTCTCAATCCTGGGCCTTTTTCGATCAAGCCTCTGATTCACCCAGTGATCTCATATGCCGCCTTTGGGCTGAAAAACGCATCAGTAGAAGAAGAATCATAGGGTTTTTTAACCACCGCCAACAGTCTAGTCACATGCAGCGAATCCATGGGGTTGAAATGGAAGGCGAACACTGGTGCGAAAAAAGGCCACACCGATTCAGGGCTTCCAACCACTGTCACACCCCTTGTCCCTTTGCTTCTCCTTTCCCCCGCCACTTTTCCCAAAAACCAAGGGTTCCGCAGCTGCCCATGTCCCCTCAGCGTCCCGAGGCAAGGAACAGCCTCCGCTTCAGCCTCCACCGTCGCCCGAGTACCACCAGAACCAGAGACACAGCCTACCCTTTCTCCTTCCACCAGTTTGACCTGCATGCCGTACTGCGGCCAGTCTAGCAGCGAGCCTTCTGTCTACCAGGTTTGGGAGCAGAAGAAACACTTTAACCCAAACCATTCCAAAGCCAAAAGCCTGAATGTCGGCAATTTCCAACTTTTGACCTTGGAAATGTTTTCCTTTCTCCGTCTGGTGGACACAGATGGGTTCCGCCACGTCATAGCTAGAGATGGGCGAATTTCTCAAAAATTCGGTTCGGTCACTTCGCCGAATTTTAGGACAAAAATTACTTCATCCCGAATTACTTCGGCATGATCGCGTTAAAAAACGGGTATTTCCAGCTGAACAGAGCCTGCAGGGTGCTGTAGAACATTTGCCATGCTAAATAGCAGAGGGAGCTTGGTTTGGTCTTCATACAATGTTGTGTTTTAGTATGACACGCAGATGACTGCCGCCGCTCTTAGAATAACTTCACTATAAAATTCCCTGGTCACTTAAGAGGGCAAAAGTGACCAAAAAACTGAAGCGGGAATGTTGCCTGATAAAGTCATATCAGCGAAAGCTGGAAAAAAACAAGCTGAGAGCTCAGGTGGCAACATTTAGTGACAGAGTTGGAGGTGACGGCGGCAGCCACAGCAGCATGAGGGCAGAGAGGGGCACAATGACATTCTGGAGGTGGCAAAAAAAGCAATAGGCACAGAGTGGCACAATGACACAGTATGGAGGTGACGGCAGCAGCCACAGCAGCAGCATGAGGTCAGACAGAGGCACAATGACATTCTGGAGGTGGCTAAAACAGGAGTAGGCCACAGAGTGGCACAATGACAGAGAGTGGAGGTCACGACAGCAGCTACAGCAGCAGCATGAGGTCAAGCAGTGGCACAATCACATTCTGGAGGTGGCAAAAACAGGAGTAGGCCACAGAGTGGCACAATGACACAGTGTGGAAAGGGCCCCGACAGCAGCCACAGCAGCAGCATGAGGTCAGACAGTGGCACAATGACATACTGGAGGTGGCAAAACATGTAGGCCACAGGGGCACAAAGAACAGTGTGGGGTCACACAGCAGCAAGGGGCGGAAAGGGGGCACAAGACATTCGGGGAGGTGGCTAAAACAGGGTAGGCCACAGAGTGGCACAAGACAGAGAGTGGGGTCACGACAGCAGCACACAGCGCATGAGGTCAGACAGTGGCACAATGATTTTTGGGGGGTTCAAAACATAGTAGGCCACGAGGGGCAAAAAAGACAAATTGGAGTTCACAACAGCAGCAGCAGGGGTCACATTGCAAAAAACATTCTGGGGGGTGGCAAAAAACAGGAGTGGCCATAGAGGGGCAAAAAATGACAAGAGTGGGAGTCACGACAGCACCACCAGCAGCATGAGGTAGGCAGTGGCACAATACTTTTCGGAGGTGGCTAAAACGGGAGTAGCCACAGAGGGGCAATGACACGGGTGGAGGTTACGGAGCAGCAGCAGCATAGGTCAAAAATGGCAAAAAGACATTCTGGAAGTGGCAAAACAGTGTGGGCCATAGGTGGCACAAAGACACAGGGGGAGGTCACGACGCACAGCATAGGTCGGCAGGCACAAGACATTCTGGAGGGGCAAAAACAGGGAATAGGCACAGAGTGGCACAAGACACGGGGGAGGTTACGGCACAGCAGTAGCTGAGGTCAGAAGTGGCAAATGACATTTAGGTGGCAAAACAGTAGTGGGCCACAAGTGGCACAATGACACAGTGTGGAGGCCGCAGCAGCAGAAAGGGGTCAGGCAGGGGCACAAGACCTGTGTAGGTGACCGCAGCAAAACAACACAGAGCGCATGAGGTCAGAATGGCAAAAAATTAACAGGTGGAGCCCACGGCCCCAGCAACAGCAGCATAGCAGAGGCTTTAAGTGCCCAATGACAGACTGTTAGGTGGGTGAAAATAACCAGCCCCGGGAAAAAAAGGGGTAGGCAGATGGAGAACTGTAGCGATGTAGGACATCAGGCGGGGGGCTCATCAGAAAGGGGCTGGGGCGGGTAGTTTGAACCCAACTGAACCCCCAAAGGGAAGGGGTTGTGGGAAAATCTTGGCCGACCCCGGGTTCCCTTGGGGTCGAGGGCCCCCCCGCCGCACTGAACACCCCTCTGAGCCAATATGGCCGGGCAGGACAGCTTCCCCACTGAAAACCCGGGCAATTTTGCGGCAACACATCTTTTGGGGCTGCCAGTAACAGGGGTCTTTAACGGGGGTACAATGTGCCCAATAGGCCACCCTTTGGGTTTTTCAGGACTGCCCAGGTTCTGCTGCGCTGCTGCTGCTTCGATAACCCCCCCAACAGGCGGGTGAGGGCTGCTATCATGACCCCAGACTTAGGTGCGTGAGGAGCTGGTATTGCTCTCCCACCCACCTTCCCCCCAGCCGCGGCGATCGTGAGGCTGAAGAAACCCCCCGGTCAAAACCTTTTGAGGAGGGCAGCCGCACATAGGCCGGCCAAAACTGACTACGGAGGATTTCCCCTATAGTTTTTGAGTTTGTTTTTCCCTCTCGCGCGGGGAAAAATGCCCCATTTGGGACCTTAGCGGGGGGCCCAAAGGGGGGGAGCCGAAATCACCCTCTGCCGATGGAGACTTTCGGCGCACTACGGCAAATCAGCATGCTGCGCGCCTCTGCACAAAGGACTCCGAGGGGCCCCGCCCCCAAACTCCACTTTTAACTGCCACGGCTTGGTGTCATCTGCCTCTCTTCCCACCCCACCCCCTTTTCCACTTCTCCTGCTCCTCCCCTTTCACCGGGAAAAAAACCACTCATTTTCACCAGACAATGCTTCTGCCCCCAAGTCCCCCTTCTCCATTTCATCCCCACCAGACTCATGTGGCCGCGAGATGAGTCGCCAACGTCCCAGTCCCCTCCCCAAAAAAATTTTTTCAGCATCTGTTCCGGCCCAAAAAAGGGGGAATGCGTTATTATCCCCTTCCTGGCGATTGACAATAACGCCCCTTCGAATGGCCTCAACAAAACGGCGGGTTCACGCTGATTTGCCATGGCGACACAAGTTACACAGGGGGAGACCCTGCCCCCGGGATCTCAAAAATCTTTAAAATGGCCTTTTCCTTTTTCTACAGGGGTCCAACGTGCACGGGAATTCCAGGGTGGAAACATCGATATCGGGGTTTGGGGGGGGAGGCCTTCGCCACGCAACTCGGGGGGGTTTCCTGGTTGTAGGAATGGATAAAGTGCTGCACGTTTCCTGCCATTTTCAAATCTTCTGAAATTTTTGGGAAGACTTCAGAACTTTTACAACCGATTTGCCCCGGGTGCCCAGGGGGTGCAGGGAACCACCCTCCTGGGCAGCGCGGACACCATGTTCCCCCCATTGTCCCCCTTTGTTTTCCGATTTTGCATTTGGCGGGGGAGAAAGCCACAAATCGATTTCTTGCGCATGACGCAGAGAAATTTTCCCCCCTTGGATTCTTTTGCCGAGGCAACCCCAGTTGTAAAAAAGCTACACCGTTTTCCCTACCATGGGAAAAAGGGCAGTATTTTTGGGAGGCTGGATGGGGGTGGAGGAGGAGGAGGCGGACATTGGGCAACAGCAGCAGTTTGACAACGTGGGGAAAACGGGGGGTTCCTTCCAGTTGTTGGGTGTGCCGGGCAGGAACCAATTCACCCAAAGGGCCGAAAGGACATTTACTGGCCCACCCATTTTCTGTTCTACATTTTTTTGAAGTGATTACTCCCTTTTTTTGAAAAAAAAATCAGCTTAACTCTCCTCTGGGCTGGCATAAGCCATTATTTTCTCTGAATGGTGCAAAGTCCACCATTTGGAAAGTGAGGGACTGCAGTACCAAACAACTATTGACAGGAGCACGAAAAGTGCTGGCACCTTAGATGGTTGGACGCATACTGTTGTCCTCTTTGCAATCGCCCTACGCTGAACGACTGCAGGCGGCATGAGTTAGCGAGGAGCAGGAGCATTCGCTGGACCGAGATGAGGTCAAGCGAAATACAGCTCCCTTTTTCTTCAGTAGTGGTTGGAGCCTTGACTGACTCCAATGCATGCGTGCCACTGGGCGCTGCTCTTGCATTCTGCCTGCTGTTGAACCCTCCAGCTCGGCAGGAATGAACCACCACAACTGAGCACGTATTCAGTTCTTCCCAAGGCCACCGATGGTGAACGCTGCCTGTGTTGACGCCAGGGCCGTTGGTGCCCATACGTTAGCTCCATGGCTTTACTATCCTTTTCTTCCTACAGATCTTACATATACCCCATATTTCGCTCCACCGTCGTCTTAGCAAAGAACTGCCCACACCGCGGACTAAATCGGATAATTACCGCAAACGCTCCGCACTGCAGTGACTAACTAACGGCCGCCGCTAGCCCCCACCCAGATCGCTTAGCCCCTGTGCTGCACTTTCATTGGACCCAGCAAAAAGCGGTACTTTTTTTACACCCCGTGGCTGCTTGCTCCCGACCCCTCACAACTGGCTGCTCATCCAGCTGAATCAACCCGCCACAAACACGACCCACTTGCTGGCTGCGCCGCTGCCTGACCGCGCATGCTGACCGCCCCCTCTTCTCCTGACGATCATGAAGCACCCTTGCATCAACCCGGCTCCCAAGTGCGACGGATAATCATCATCTATTCGTGTTTTCATCGACCACTTCGCTGTCCTCATCACCGGTCTCGAAGAGCAGAGGCTGACCCCTCACAACAAGGACCTCCCATGCCACTCTCCCACATCTAACTTTTGCCTGCCCACCTGCAAGAAGCAAAGTGGATATTGGCCCCATTTCCCTTCGCTGCCACAGTATCTCGCTGACAGCCCCTCCTCCAAATTGTTCATCCTCGCTATAATAGTGGGCGCTGAGCCCAGACCACATAGAAGATACTGCAGGCTCGATGAACATCGATTGGACAAGGCGGGTTGAGGACAGGTGAGGGAGGCTGAACCGCTCCCGGCCATGCCAACTAACCGGTTGTGTCTGGCGACGTTCCCACCGATCTTGGCTTGGTTTGTCAGATGTACCAAACTTGGAGGAAGTGGATGAACAAATTCAACCAATCAAGAACCCTGGTTGCTAGTCAGCACACGGCCGCTAGATGACCAGCGGCAGTTGTGGCCTCACCGCGTACCCCCTGCTGCGCACGTCCCCCTATGCGTGCTGCGCACCTGGGTCCAGGAAGTATTGTGCCTCTGCCACCACGCAGATGAAGAGCACAGCCTGCCACCCTCTTTCTGACATACTGTTTATGTTCTAAAATGTACAGACATTAGATTTGAAGAAGATAATCTGAATATGATAAATACACACCCCAGATATTTTGACACCCAAATTAACCCAATAACAAAGCTTTGGTAAACCCTTGGATATAAATGCGCCCTCCAAAATGGGCCCGAAAATTCGACTTGTACGTGCCGTTACAACTCATGTGTATTTTTACTGAATATAAAACACAAACAGTGCGCATCACTTAACCTTCGTATATGAATTATCTACAGAATAATCTTCTGAGGCTGTGAAAAACACAGTTTCCTTTTACTGAGTACAACTGTCAGGAACCCAACGCTTAGATTAACCCCCTGGAATGTAATATTGCGGCCAAAAGAAATTGAGGCAACCACAAACTACACTACTAGCTTTGCATCCGTATTACATAATGGCGTGTTTTCTACCTACACAACAAAGAGAAAAAATAGTAAATAACCTTCGCTTGTGAATTATTGCTACAGAAAATTGTGATGTATTGTCGGAGAAAAAGACGCTTTACTTTTGGTCACCACAGCCGAAAAACAACCAGCGCCACTTACCCCCCACCCACAGCATAATTAACCCCTACCCCCTGGAAGTAAAATGCGCAAAAGAATTGAAGCAGCCACAACTAACTAGCGTTTAGCTTGTAAACAATTGCATGTTTTTCTCTACGCCACACAATAAGAGAAACAAATTGATAATAACCTTTGCCTATGTGAAATATGACAGGAACTATAGTAATATCTTGGTTCGTGAAAAAGAAGGATTCTACTTGAGTCACCACGCCAAAAAACAATCGCTTAATTAACCCGCTGATGTAAACTGCGCAATAAGAAATGAGCAGCCTCCAACCAACTACTAATCTTAGTAGCGTGTATTCCAATAGTCAATTTTAACCTACCTACCAATACGATAACAAAAATGTAATTTAAACCCCCCTTGCGCATGTAATCATGCTACAGAGGACATTGTAATTTTTGGCGGTGAAAAAGACGGTTTATCTTTTAGTCACCCACAAGCAGACAAAAACAACCGCATAATTAACCCCTTGATGTAAACACAAGTGCACAAAAGAATAGAGCAGCCCACAAACTACATTTTTTTGCTTTGCGTAGCGTGTGTACATTGCGTGTTTTCTACGCTAACACAACAAGAGAAAAAATTGTAATTTAACCTTTGCTTGTGAATTCATGGAACATGGGAAAATTGTAATTTTTGGCGTGTGAACAAGCGGGTATATTTTTTTGTCACCCACCCAGCAGAAAAACAACGGTTAATTAACCCCTGGATGTAAACTTGCGAAAAGAAATTGAGCAGGACCACAAACTACCTAGCTTTGTATCGGGTTACAATTGCGTGTTTTCTATAATCGCTACAACAACAAAGAAAAAATTGAAATTAACCTTTGCATGTGAATTATGGAACACGGAAAATTGTAATCATTTTGGCGGTGAAAAAAGATGTTATCTTGGGAGTCACCACAGCAGAAAAACAATATGAGCACCAAAAATGAAGTGGTATTCTGTATTGTAAAAACGCTCTGTTTCTTTAAAATGAATACAACAGGAACTGGCTTAGATCCCCCCTTGGATCATTCTCAATGTGCTCGTGACGGATACATTAAACAATGTATCTGGCAGCAGCATTTGGAAACGCACACCTGGACTTCAAGATCCATACCCCACAAAATCAGAAATCAAACATTAAGAGAAGCAGTCTCTGAGACAAGCTGAGACACCCCACAAAAATCGCTGTATAAAACAATCAGACTTCATACCAGCTATCACCAACTCAGCCGCGGCAAGTGCACCTATCCCTGAACAGTACACGTGAGAGAGTGTGACGCTCCCAGCGTTGGCCGGCCCGGACATAAAAAGTGCGTGACGTCACAAGAAATCCCGCCGGTCTCAGAATGGCACTTCAACACAGCACATGTCCTGCAGGCAATGCCTTGTCTTCAGCCCAGATTGCTTGGCCCCATCGTAACAGCCATGTGCCCCGCAGCCCATTTTAGTCAATCAAAAGCACACTTTATGTTTCACTCCCCCCTACGTACCCCCCAAAGATACGACTATTACGTTCCGAACCGAATTTTCCTGAAATTCTACAAACGAATTCCACATCGTTAGAATCAATTCGCATCCATCACTCTAATATAATAATCTCTAAAAACATTTCATATTTAATCTTTACTTTTCTCCATAGTCCATTGACTTTATTTCCTCTCACTAGGTATCTTGGGGTGGGCAGCAGTAAAACGCACCATGTAAACTCCTTGTACTCCTAATTTTCCATCTTCAAAATTGGGTCCTGTCATGTGCAAACACTGGTCACCAGTAAGTTCAAGCGTTTACATTATGTTGCTTGCCCACATATCATGGCAAACTAGAATGAATGACCACATGCCATGGTGCTATCTTTTCTTATTTATTTTATATTTGTTTTTCTTTGCCATGTTGGTGGGAGCTGATTGAAGGAATCAGGATGGAGAGAAAGACAAGGGGTGCTATTATTTGCTACCAGAGAGTAAGGCTCTCTCCAGTAACAATAATAATATTGCCTATTTTAAAAACACTGCCCTCCAAAACAAAAAAGTTCTTTTTACTTAAAAACCATAACATGCATTTTCCTATGGAATAAGGAATAGACAAATTCAAACTTACTTATTGTTTCTGACATAAGGCACTTTTTTTTTCCCCGATTTTTAGTCCGCTTATATCTAAATTGGGTGAATGAGCAAGTTCGAACACGAGCTCACTCCAACATGGCAGTGACAGCTTTATAGAACATAGTTCCCCCCCTTTTAAACCCAAAATTTTTACTTAAGTGACGTGTTACTTTTTTGGTTTGAAAAAATGGTGCCCCCCAAACCATTTTTTTTGAGGATCACCCCAAGAAAGGGGGGCGAATTCTCAAAAATTTGGTTTCGCCAACTTCGCCGAATTTCCGAAAAATTTCGTTTCGGTCCAAATTTACTTTGGGACAAATCGCGTTAAAAAAACAGCTTTTTCCAGGCTGCACAGAACCTGTAGGGTGCGTAAACGTTGTGCCATGCTTAAATATGCAGGGGGACTTGGTTTGGTCTTCAACAATTTTGTTTTTTAGTATACACCAAAGACTGCTGCCGCTCTTAGAACCTTTTACTATAAAATTCCCTAGGACTTAAAGGGCAAAGCTGACCAAAAAAACTGAAGCGGGAATGTAGCCTGATAAAGTATGGCAGCCCCAGCTAAAAAAAAACAACTGAGGCTACGATCCCCCATACGTCAAAGAACACATATATTTTCCCGGGACCACCACGTCGCAGCACAGAAGGGGACTCAAAGCAGGAGTCACCCGGGGGCCACAGCATCCGGTGTACTACGCCCCTTTTTTTGACCACACACTAGTCATACACTTTCTGCCAGATACACTGACAACCCCACCAAAGCGGGGGTTTGTCAACACAACCCCTTTGTTGGCAGGCCCAGAACAGGTAAAGGGGCTCTCCCCTGTCCTCAACCCACCCTGCCCGGGTTCGCTTCCCACACCAGAGAATACTATTCGGGCCTCCACCACTATACAGTGAGGACCAACTATTTGAGGAATGGGCAGCAAAGAGTGGGAAGAAATCCATCTTCTTCAGAGGGGGCAAATATGATGGGGAGATATTCAATGGGGTTATTTTTAAGAGTGGCACTTGTACGCGACAACCGTTGGGGAGGACGGCGTGACAGCAAACAAAAAACCGATGTACTGACCACATGTGACTGGGAAACGGGCAGGCTGGACAATTTATTCGGGTGCCCTTTTAAAAAAGGCAAAAGTGCCCCCCCAAATGGAAAATTCAGTCCACTCCATGCCTCCTTGTCCCCCCCTTTTCCCCCGGGGATGAATGGCCCTATTGGCCGCCTACCTTCGACACCCTTGTCCAGGCCCTGGAAGCATTCCATCTTACTTTAAGTTTTTAGGAAGGGAGGAGAAGAAGAGGCTTTGGAAAAAAGACAATCTGGCATCTTTGACATAAGATTTAATGTCTGGCCAAATGTAAAGTTGGGTGTCATCAGCATACGTGTTTTAAAGCCATGGAGGGCAATCAGTTGACTCAGACCAACAGTGTACAAGGGTTCATCATTATCATAGGGAGAAGAAGCAGCAGCTTCGGCAGACATTGACAGCCCAAAAGTCGGTAGTTTGCCCGGAATCAGCAGGTGGCAGAGTGCGGGGTTTGGGGACCAAACAGTCACTTTTTAGAAAACCCACTTTGCGGGTCCCAAAACTAGCGCACAGGGCAGACGGAAAAACAGCCCAGTCAGTGCAGGCTTTGGTGGTAAAATCACCTACCCGCGGTGTCCAGTTTTTTTACGAGACCCCAAAGGGGGCGGGTTGAACATAATTAAGTAGAATCTGTGGCAGAAAGTAAAGCTGACCGGGGACCTAACTTTGGGCACCACGGCCCTCCCATAAACATCATGCAGTGTCACCATACTGTTTCAGATTGGTGGTCCATCCTTCCCAACACTTTTTTCCCCCGGGGCACGCCTCCCATTCAGGCGTCAGGGCTTCACCACCTCTGCCGAAACACTCCCGTCATTACATCATCTATCGGTCCAATACTCCTGCTCCTCGGCACTCAGGGTGCCACAGTCTTTCAGGGGAGACGATTGCCAAAGAGACAGCAGTATGCGTCTACCACCCTAAATTGCAGAAGCTGACCGTGCTCCTGTCCAAGTTGGGGTACTGCAGTCCCCCCCCTTTTTTTCAAGTGGGGACCTGCACCATTCAAAGAACGGCCGGGAAACTTGTAACGACAGGGGTAGTGGCCCCTTTGGGAACACCAAAGCGGGTGGTAGCGGCCACCCCAGGGAGCGGGTCTAAGTAGGTCCTGGTTTCACCAGGCCCCCGCAAGCAGAGGGACTTTCGCGTGGGAGTCCTACCAGGTTGTACCCCTGGTGCGACTACTTGAGGTGGCAGCCAGGCCACGGGGTTACCGAATCATAAGACAAAACACTAGAAAAGGTCGGGTAAAAATTTTCGGGGCAGGCAGTGGAGATTCGAGGCAAAAAATTACGAAAGGGTCGGGTAAAACGCAACAGGAACATAAAAAGGGGGAAAATTGAAAAACGGAATAAATAAAACGGGGGGAAATTATGAAAAAGGGTGAAATTGATGAACATGAATAAATATATTAAAGGGGAAATTATTGAACGGGGGGAATTTGGGGAAAAAACAGAAAAATATATTAACAGGGGGAAATTGAAAAACAAGAATAAATATTTAAAGGGGGAAATTATTAACAAAAATAAATAATTAACAGGGAAATTTAATGAACAAGAAAGGCCTTTTAAAGATTTTTGATGACCCAAGTGGACAGATGATTCCCCTGGCAAACAAGTCACACAGGTAGGAAAGCACAATGAGGTTTTTCAAGTCTTACCCCATCTCAAGACTTTCTAAAAAGGGCCGGGAAACTTTGCTCACTTCCCGTTCTTAAAAACCACCCACCCCCCTCTTTAACTGCAGCGGCACCCCGGGCCTCCCCCAACATGGGCGAATGTGACATTTCCAAATGGGGAATTCCAGCCCCAATTTGGAATGACCCCTATGAACAGAGAAAGGCATTAATTTTTTTTTGATCCCCAAGCAACAAGAACCCCCCTCTGTAATTTAAATTTCGGCCAGTGGCACTCATGCATGACACCTCCGTGTGCTCGGGCCCTTTCATGCGGACATCGTTTTTTGGCAGTCGCCAGACTAGGGATGAATAACTAATTCCCTGCTTCATTTTTCCCACGGACAGGGGTAGTGGATACACTGGGACCCCGCAACGATCAAAAGCCACTCCGGGGAAGGGGGATCTAATAGGTCCCGGCCCCTTCACCAAGCCCCTAAAAGGGGGATGGACTTGCTGCAGGGAGTTACCAGGTCGCAACCCTGGGGGCGACGCTTGCTCGCAGGGGGGCGCACAGGTACCGAACCCTAAACGAAACCGTAGTCAAAGACAGGGCCCAAAAGGTCAGGGCAGGCGGCGGGGAATTTGAGGGCAGGAACGTAGCAGAAAGGTGGGTACACGGGGAGACAGGGAAATGATAAAAGGGAAATTGATAACAGGAAAAAATAATTAACAGGGGGAAATTTATGAACAGGGGAATTTATGAACAGGGATAAATATATTAACAGGTGAAAATTTTTTGAACAGGGGAAATTGAGAACAGGAATAAATATATTTTAAAAGGGGAAATTATTGAAAAGGAAATTGATGAACAGGGAACGGGGAGGGCCTCCCCCTTTTTCCCCTTAACAGGGAGGGGCCCCCCTTTTCCACCACTAACAGGGGGGGCCTCCCTTTTTTCCACCTTAAAAGGAGGTCCTCCCCCTTTCCCCCATTTAAAAGGGGGGGGGCCCCCCTTTTTCCACCATTTACAGGGGAGGCCTCCCCTTTTTTTTCCCCCATAAAAAGGAAGGCCCCCCTTTTTCCCATTAACAGGGAGGGCCTCCCCTTTTACACCATTAACAGGGAGGCCCCCCTTTTTCCACCACTAACAGGAGGGGCCTCCCCTTTTTCCACCGTTAACAGGGGGGTCCTCCCCCCTTTTCCACCCTTTTAAAAGTGAGGGCCTCCCCCCTCCCCCATTAACAAGGAGGGATCCCCTTTTTCACCCTTAAAGGGGGGGCCCCCTTTTCCACCATTAACAGGAAGGGCCTCCCCTTTTTCATAAAAAAGCTAGTTTTTTTTAACTTTGCCCTTTTGTTTCTATTTTTTTTCTGCCCCATTCCATTTTGTACTGAATTTACCAAAAAGGGGGACAAAAGCAAAAGCACTAAAACAATTTCCTGTATTATGGTCCCTTAGTTCAAGTTCCATCCTGCATTTGAACAAATGGTGTAAACAGAAACTGAATTCAAACCACCACATTTATACTTTATGATTTTTGATTTTCACTGCTTCCTCCTCAAAGGGCTTGAAAAGCAGAGGCATATCCCTCATCAAAAAACCTCCCATGTCCCCTCCCACATCATACTGCAAAAAGCAGTGGGGTCTGCCCACCTCTTCGTTGCCATAGCGCTGCTGTCCCAAAATTTTTCGTCCCCCGCGATAGTTCCTTGGCCCAGACCACATAGTAGATCTCTGGCTGAGGGAACCGGATGGGGCAGGGCGGGGTTAAACAGGTGAGGGCCACTGACCCACCCCGGCCAGCCAACTAAGGTTTGTGTCTGAGTCCCCCGCTCTTGGCTGGGGTTGTCAATGAAACTAGTAGGAAATGCATGACCTATTTAACAATCAAGAACCATTGGGTTGCTGAACAACACACGCCGCTAGATAACACGGCATGTGGGCCCCACCGATGACCCCTGCGGAAAGCCCCTTTCTGTCTTGACCTGTGCCGCTCCAGAAATGTTTGTCCACGCCACCCCAGGTAAGAGCCCGCCACCCTCTGTCTACATACTGTTTGTTCTAAAAAGTACAACTGTTTTTAATGAAAATCGTATTTGAAATCCAAATGAACCCACAACAAGCTTGGGGAACGCTTGATATAAATTGCGCTCCACAAGTGCCCGGAAAAATTGAATTTTATTTCCCGTTTAAAAACACTGTGTATTTTACTGAATATAAAAGCAAAAACAGGCTTAAAAAACCTTCGATATGAATCAGCTACAGGGAAAATTTCTTCTTTGGCGGGAAAAAAGAACATTTCTTTTACTGAATACAACGCAAAAAATCTTAAATTTAACCTTTTGGGTTAAAATTCACAAAAGAAATTGCTCCCCAAAAATTACCACTTTTGAGCGTTTTAAAACGGCGTGTTTTTTACGGAACACAACAACAAAAAACCTTAATAACCTTCGGGTATAAAATTTTCAATCAAAATTTCTTCTTTGGGTGAAAAAAACGTTTTTTTTAGTGACCACAACAGCAGAACAACGCTTAAATTAACCCCTGGGTCAAATTGCGCAAAAGAAATGAGCAACCAAACATTAAGTGGTATTTGGATTGTAAAAACGCTGTTTTTTTTAAATGAAACAACAGGGAAAGGGTTTGATACCCCCGGATTTCAATTGCTGTGACAGATAGCATTAAAATGTATATGTAGCGCTTGGGGGTCACCTGGATTCAGTTCCAATACCTCAAAATCAGAAATAGAAAGTTAAGAAAGCATCCCCTGAGAAAGCTGTGACACCCCCCCAAAAATCGCTTATAAAAAGGGGTTTTTTTATAAATATCAAGCGGCAGCACCTTCCCAACAGCACGTGAGAGCGGTGTGAGCTGCCACGTCGGCCCCCACTTTTAAAAGTCGTGACTCACAGAAACTCGCGTCTCTGATTGGCTTCACCTACCTATCATTAAGGCAAAAGCCTTTCTTCCCCCAACTTTTTTTGCCCCCTGTAACGCCATGCTCTCGCCCATTTTAAAAATTAAAAAACACTCTTCGTTCCCGCGAATCACCCCAAACTCGCATCGTTTAGAATCAAAGTTTTCCTGAAATTCTAAACGAATTCCACTTCATTAGAATCAATTCGCCCATCTCTAATCACAACCCTACATGATGAAATTGCAGGGTGCTGACCAATTGCAATGGTAGATGGAGGTCTAATGATGGCCTCCATTGTTGCCTTCTTGCTAGTAAAGCCATAATGGTGCATTGTTCTGTGACATTTTACAAGTGCAGAATAGTGTGCAAGGGGGACTAGAAGTACAAAAATATAAAAAAGAATAAAAAAATGAAAAATTTTATATTAAAATTATTTAAATCCCCTCGAAAACAAGGGATGGATCCCTGAGCACCATGAAAGATATATGGGAAACCCCAACAGGACAGATCTAAAACCCACCCCCCCCTCGGTCTTCGCCAGAGTCTGCCACAAGGGTCCCGGGGGACTTTTAATGGGGGAGACCCGTTTTTTAACCCCTAAATTCTACCCATTACAGCCAAAGGTTGGTGATACGAGGAAGAGGGAGGCAATCAGTCACTGGTGGGTTGGTCAAGGTTGGCGGCAGGCAGAACATAGGACACAGACAAAAAGGGAGGCAGGCACACAAAGAAAATTTTAAGTCTAAACAAAACAGTCGGGAATCAAGGAATAGCAAACAAAAAAACAACAACCCCCAAAGGGAAATTCCCAACAATTTACAGGAAATAAGATAAGGACCTAATAAAGGGTCCAGTAATTAGAAATCGCAGTGTGCTGGCCCTGTCACAGAGCTGGCGTGTGTGCGCCCTATGGGATGGGCATGCGTGCAATGGACAAAGACAACAGGGGAAGGGAGCGGACAGAAAAGTGAGTGATAGCTGAACTGGGGAACACCAACACAAGCGCATCCACGGTCCAAGGTGGGGACAGCAGAGCACATCGTGACACCCACTTTTACCATTCTACAGCTAAAAAATAAAAAAAAAACTAAATAAATAAAATTTCTTTCACCTAAAACTTCGGTGCATCTTATTGTTAGGTCATACATGCCAACCCTCCCCAGTTAGGTGGGAGGTTCCCGCAAATGGGAGTCGCCTCATGCCCTCCCCAATGGGGCCAACCTCCGCCCCCCACAGGCACAAGGGGTTCTTTAAATGAATGCGGCGCCAGAGTAGCATCAGGACGCGGGTGGTGGCAGCCTCTGCGGTGTATAAAGGTCAAGCCATGTGCACTGCCCAGAAGACGGTCCTTGGTAAGTAGTTATACTTACCTTTCCTGATCCTGCTCGTCTGAGGCCCCTGCCTGTGACTTTCAGCTCGGGCTCCCTCCCCCTCCGACCACTCACTGTGTATATAGTAAATTACTGACAGCTCTGTCTGCGGCTCTGTCGATAGCTTACTATATACAGTGAGCGGTCAGAGGATGAGGGAGCCGGAGTGGAGCAGTCGCAGGCAGGGGCCGCAGACAGAGCTGTTAGTAACTTACTATACGCAGTGTATATAGTAAACACACTGTATATAGTAGGTCACTGACTGCCCTGTCTGTATATAGTAAGTTTCTGACTAGTTACAACTTTGTCTGTATATAGTAAGAGCTGTCAGTAACTGTAAAGTAAGTTACCATACAGTTATTGACAGCTCTTACTATTTACAGACAGAGTTGTCAGTAACTTACTATATATAGTGTACTTACTATATACAGTGTGCTTACTATATACACTCACCGGCCACTTTATTAGGTACACCATGCTAGTAACGGGTTGGACCCCCTTTTGCCTTCAGAACTGCCTCAATTCTTCGTGGCATAGATTCAACAAGGTGTTGCAACGATGCTCAATTGGTACCAAGGAGCCCAAAGAGCACCAAGAAAATATTCCCCACACCATGACACCACCACCACCAGCCTGAACCGTTGATACAAGGCAGGATGGATCCATGCTTTCATGTTGTTGACGCCAAATTCTGACCCTACCATCCGAATGTCGCAGCAGAAATCGAGACTCATCAGACCATGCAACGTTTTTCCAATCTTCTACTGTCCAATTTCGATGAGCTTGGGCAAATTGGAGCCTCAGTTTCCTGTTCTTAGCTGAAAGGAGTGGCACCCGGTGTGGTCTTCTGCTGCTGTAGCCCATCTGCCTCAAAGTTCGCCGTACTGTGCGTTCAGAGATGCTCTTCTGCCTACCTTGGTTGTAACGGGTGGCTATTTGAGTCACTGTTGCCTTTCTATCAGCTCGAACCAGTCTGCCCATTCTCCTTTGACCTCTGGCATCAACAAGGCATTTCCGCCCACAGGACTGCCGCTCACTGGATGTTTTTTTCTTTTCGGACCATTCTCTGTAAACCCTAGAGATGGTTGTGCGTGAAAATCCCAGGAGATCAGCAGTTTCTGAAATACTCAGACCAGCCCTTCTGGCACCAACAACCATGCCACGTTCAAAGGCACTCAAATCACCTTTCTTCCCCATACTGATGCTCGGTTTGAACTGCAGGAGATTGTCTTGACCATATCTACATGCCTAAATGCACTGAGTTGCCGCCATGTGATTGGCTGATTAGAAATTAAGTGTTAACGAGCAGTTGGACAGGTGTACCTAATAAAGTGGCCGGTGAGTGTACACCATATATAGTAAGCTACTGACAGCTCTGTCTGCGGCTCCCTCACCCTCTGACCGCTCAGTGTCTATAGTAAGCTATTGACAGAGCCGCAGACAGAGCTGTCAGTAACTTACATACATAGTGAGCAGTCAGAGGGTAAATGAGATAGAGTGGAATAGCAGTAGATAGGGGCACATGGAGAGGCAACAGCTGTGCGGAGGTTGTTGTTGGTAGTGTTGTTGTGCAGTGCACTGGTGTGGATGCAGTGCCACTGTGTCGCCAGATTGTGTCAGATGGCACAGAAGTGGTGGTCCAAGGGGGTCTATATGGGTACTGAGTTTATACCCATACAGCACCAGAGATAGAGTGGAATAGCAGTAGATAGGGGCACATGGAGAGGCGGCAGATGTGCGGAGTGTGTTGTCGGTAGTGCTGCTGTGCAGTGAACTGGTGTGGATGCAGTGCCACTGTGTTGCCAGATTGCGTCAGATGGCACACAAGTGGTGGTTCAGGGAGGTTTATAGGGGTATAGAGTCTATACCAAACTACAGCTCTGCTCTGTCACAGGGTCACCCCCCTGGGCCACCACTTCTGTGCCATCTGACACGATCTGGTGACACAGCAGCACTCCATCCACACCAGTGCACTGCACAATAACACTACCGACAATGCACAACTCTACACAGCTGCCACCCCTCTGGTGACTCCTATGGCAATAGTCTATTCAGCATCCAGGAAAGCTGGATAAAACACTTACTAACGCTCGGGCTTGGTGTCAGCCAGTGGTGTTTCTTGTTGCCCAAAGCTGGCACTAACCCCATGTCACTACCACCCCAGTACCCAAAGCACCAGGGGTATTGTGAAGAGCTGTTAACCATTAGAATGGGAAGGGAGCAGTATAGATGGTTCTTCCCATTCTGATAGTATCAGGCTGCAGCTGTCGGTTTTACCTTGGTTGGTTATGGAAAATGGGGGGACCCCCACATAATTTTTTTTTCAAAAAAAAATATGTATTTAACGAGAATCTGAACACAAGCATCCACTGTAATGATTACAGGAGTTGCCCATATTAGGATTCTCAATAAATAAATGAATTTTGAAAATAATGAAAGACGTTGGGCTTCCCCCCATTTTCAATAGCCAGCCAAGATAAAACCGAAAGCTGCAGTCTGATACTATCAGAATGGGAAGGTCCATTAGCACTGGTCCCTTCCGACTCTAAAAATACCAGCCTGCTCCAGAAGCGGACCATCACATTAGAGGGTTCTGTCCAGTACCCCTGGTACGTTAGTGTAACGGTTGGTGGAAGTGGGTCCTCTGGACCACCACAAGCGATGGTTTAAGGCATGCCAGGGAGCGGAATCTAAGTAGATCCGGCTTTCACCAGAGCCCGCCTCAAAGCGGCGCTACCCCGGACATGACTTGCTTGCGGTGGCAGCCAAGGTGTTGCGTGGTACAGAATCGTGAAGCAGGCTCGTAGTCGGGGACAGGCAGAAGGTCAGGACAGACGGCAATGGTTCGTAGTCAAGGGACGGAGGCAGAAGGTACGGTACACAGTAGACAAACAAGATACTCGGGAACGCTTCCTCTCAAGGCACAGGGCACTATCGATTTGGCAGGGTAACACAAAAGAGGCAGGACTTAAATAGGGTCAGCGGGCGGTGCAACCAAGCACCAGCACGCTATACCTTTAAATTTAACTGCAGTACCGCGCGCGCTCCCTAGAGGGCGAGCGTGCACCCGGCCAGCAGCAGGAGTGCGCGCCGTGATGGGAACAGGAGCGCGGCAAGGTAAGTGCAGATCAGAGCCGCAGGGACACACATAACAATTAGGCATGAGGCTACTAGTGACATGGGGTTGGTGATGTAATGGTTTAGGGTCAGGCATAGTTTGGCGCTATCTATAATTGAATAGGTTACCCAACAGTCCAGAAAAGCTTCCAGAGCCGTTTTACAGTTGAGTGTAGTGAGAGTGGCTTATTATGAAGGGAGTGTTGCTCAACATCAAGAGGGCATGGTCATGCAAATTTTTGGGACAGCGCGCTACGCACGCCACACCTTCGAATCACCTTCTTTCCCACTTTCAAAAGTTGGCAAGTATGGGTTGGGTGCATACTAAAATCCCAAAAATACAGTACATAAAATTGATATACAAATGGTGCAAGAGCAGTGAAAGCATATCCCCCTCATTCTATGATAACATTTATGGATACAGTTCATTTCATAGATATTTTACAAAATGTTTGAAATATCTCCATATGTGATAACTTGCATTTTCTCCTTGGGACCTTGTCAGATTGCTAGCTTTGGGTGTCTAGTTGGGTCCCATATATCTGAATATAGGGTTAAACAAATATGCCATATGATGTAAACACCTAACAAACTATAATTTAATGTGATCAAAAAATCAAGTTAAAGATTTGGAATGAATTTCTTTTTTTATATGACTTTGAACTTTTTAAGACACTTTGCATCTACTTATGAAACACATAATTCTGTTAAGCTGCTGCTAAATCATATTGTTCTGAAGGAAATTCACATGCAGACAGCTTTTTATTGTTGATGCTCTTTCAAATACCAATTCAGGTGTTTGAAGATTAGAATTTTAAAGAAATGGATAAAGTTCCTAAACGTGCACAAGCTTACAAATGGCATAAAAAAAACATCCAGTATTTTAGAACCCTGTGTCATGTTTTCAAAAATTTATGTAGGTGAGTTGTTGTTTTTTTTTTACTTTTTACTGTGTGTTTTTTTTTGTATGACGTGTACTATATGCTAGGAAAGGCAAAAACTGCAATAATTCATCCTTCTTGCCGTCTACTTCATGGGGTGTTTTGCCTTCCTCTGGATCAATACTAGAGCACAATAGGCTGAACTGGATGGATGTCTGTCTTTTTTCAGCCTCACAAACTATGTAACTATGTAAAATATTAGTCAATAAGTTATATGTACCTAAAAATAGTGCCATTAAGAAAAAATAAAATAGTCATGCAATGATGAAATCTTGTCACTAATGCGCAAACGTACATAAACAGATGGTAGTGCCCCAATGATGCCAAGTTCAGCGGAGACTTGGTGAGTTCATTGATGGCAATCAGTATTTTAAAAATAACACTGCAGTCTCCTTATCCTGATTTCACTGACAACATAATAAGAAAGTCCAACTACAAATAAGCAGTAGCATTATGCTCCACTGTCACAGAGCTCCTTGGTGCAGAGCAGTTGTCTCTGAATGCATACAGGCCATTCTAATATCTAGTAATTAGTTGTGTTAGGTTAAAAAATAACTATCTTATTAACTGGGGAAATAAAATGGTGTAATACTTGTAACTTTTTTTTAACCTTCTATAGTTTCAACAAGTTTGTACAGTGTAAATATTCATTGGTTAAATCTCTATAATAAAAGTTGTTTAGTACACTGAAGAGAGAGTTCTTATATTTTTAATGCTGTAGGATCTGGTCTATTGGAATTATAATTACATGCAGACTTCTTAGAGCTCAAATTTCTAGTTTTAAGTCGAAGCTACATGCAACTGTATGCAGTTCAGGGGCTTTGCTAGGGTCCGAAAACATCCGGGGCCTGGGCCCTTTGTGTTACGTTATGCTCAGTAAGGGGTGTTCTGGCGGCATTTTGGAGGTGTGTCACACCACATTCATAAAATTGCACAAATAGATAGAGTCAACTTTCATTACAGATGTGAAACATCTCTTTCTATTCCTCCGCATGTAATCGTCAAAACAAGTAAACGATGGGAACTTTGGAAGGATTCCAGGTATTTTAAATAAGGTAATTGCCAACTTTCTGCATCGTTCTAAATATAAAACTTTATAGAGACCATCCAGAAGTGCTCTTTTCTCTTTGTAATCACTAAAATTCCTAGCGGTTTAGGTGGCTCTCGATTATATTGAACTAGCACGAATGATGTTATTATATCTATGACAATATGTTACCACTATTGTTCCACTGTTTGTTGTTAGTTTCTTGAATTTTATTAGAACCTCTTTTATCCCTTCCCTCCTCTTCCCTTCTTATGTTCTGTTCACAAAAACCCTTCAATAAAAATTTCGGGCGACATGTATGATTCTCGACGCGTCGGAGCGCACCTTTCCGGCAGTTTTCTGGCAAAATCTGCGCCTGATTTATGTTGGCGCCGGGGTGCGCTCATACATATCATGTTACACCCATACTATTGATCCTTGGCTAACGAAAATAAAGAAATAAACATGATTTTATTGAATTAATATTTGTTTTTCTTTACCCCCATATTATTGATCATTTTATATACACATCGGTACAACTTCTGTAGTCTTATCATTCGATTTCGGCCATGTACAGTTTTATTCCAGATTGCATTAGAAAACCCATAAGAGCGTCGCTCGCTCTCCCATTGGTCCAAATGACCGTGCCTCTTTTAAGTTAGCCAATCACAAACAGAGCTCGCTCTGTGTTTCTTTTCCCCATAGAACTCTGAGAGAAAGTAGCTCGTGCTCTGATTGGCCGGGATAGCCAAGCCCCCGCTAGCACAACCAATCAGCTCTGTTCTGACTTTTTGCTTTTTTTTGAACTGTCCCGCCTTTTAATTTGTTTGGTAAAATTTCTCCTTAGGTTTTAATGGGTCAATGTCGCTCCTATTCTGATTGGTCAAGACTCCTCCATAGTTTAGAATGGGCCACTGTCGCTCCTATTCTGATTGGCTGGTTTATGCCGACCAATGAGAAGAGCGTACAGAATTTGAATTACTGTATTTCCCGGCAATTCTCTATATTGCAATTTCCGATGTAGCGCCGGTCTCGGCGACAAACGCATTGTTAGGGATTTAACTGATTTATTTTTATAGAAGGATTCAGCTCTTTTTCAGAGAATATTTTACACTTAATAAAAATGTTTTTTTTAATCATACTCCATGCCGCACGGCGCCGAGAGCCGAGATTGCATTGCGCCGATCTCTCCATAGACTACAATGGGACAAGTAGCTCGTGTGCTGATTGGCTGGGATAGCCAAACCCCCACTAGCTCAACCAATCAGCTCTTTTCTGTATTTTTACTGTATTTTGAACTGTCCCGCCTTTGATTTCGATTGGTCTATATTTCTCCATAGGTTAGAATAGGTCCCTGTCGCTCCTATTCTGATTGGCCGAGATAGCCAAGCCCCCGCTATCTCAACCAATCAGCTCGTTTCTGTATTTTTACTGTATTTTGAACTGTCCCGCCTTTGATTTTGATTGGTCAATAGTTCTCCATAGGTTTTAATGGTTCACTGTCGCTCCTATTCTGATTGGCTGGTTTATGCCAACCAATGAGAATAGCTTTCAGAATTTGAATTACTGTATTTCCCGGCAATTCTCTATATCCTAATTCCTGATATTGCGCCTTTCTAGATTTTTGGAAAGTGAGTTTTTTTTTTTAATTATTTTTTTATTTTTGAGGTTTGAGCTCTTTTTCTGATAATGTTTTACGCCTTTATAAAGGCGTTTTTTTTGTAATCATACTCCATGCCGCACGGAGCTGAGCGCCGAGATTTCTGGTGCGATCTAGGTTTCCTCGCATGTTCCATTCTCGCTTCACTTCACCTCCGCTGAATCATTAAGACCAGAATCAACCAGGTCTGCCTGTCGGAGCTGCCGAGCGCTGCAATGCGCCACACTTTGCCGACTCGCGATCGTACGTGCCTCGGAGTTTTCGAGCGCGCCGCGTCCCGCCCCGGCCCGCCCACATCGCTCACACACCGCGCCCATTGCCCGCCCCTTCATGTGAGGCGCAGCTGAAAGTGGCGAACGCTGCACCTAACATCGCATCCCTGCGTCCGACAGGGGATTCGGGCCGGTGAGGCGCAGGATACGCCAGAAATCGGGCGAAAAGCCCGTTCATACATGTCGCCCTTCATGTTTAAAAAAAAAGATTGCACACATATATGAATGTGGTTCGGATAAACTAGGCGCATTACTGCTCCAACAGGCAGAACTATTTCAATGTGGTCTGCCTGAGCCTGAGGAGTCAAAGTGAAGCTAGATTTGCTGTAAGGGGCAAAAAATGTCCAATATTTCTCAACTTACACCAGTACATTAATAAAAAGTAATTTATTATAAATTACTAACTGTATAAAATTTTAATTATTTACATTAAATGAAAAATGTGACCATATAAAAAAATATAAAAATATTTAATATCCCCAAAAATAAAAATATCTCCTCAAAAATTTGTATTTTAAATTCATAGAATTTTAAACTAATTTTACTTTAAAATAATCCACTGATTATGTTTGTTCAGACTTTTATATTTTAAATTTTTACTACATTAAATTTGAAATGTATTTTTGCTACTCTCACCCTTTATTCTACATACAGCAAGAGCCAGCACAGCACAGGTATTGCTTGAACCTGTGCTCCTCTAAGCAGGATCAGTACCATAGTTTCTATTCACTGACATGCTATTCTAATGATTTTTCTCTTATTTCCAGCCTGTCTATAAACTTAATACATGTTAGGCGCATAACTTATAAGCGTAAGTTCCGTAATGTGCCTAACACATAGACGAGGTGCGTCGAACTTTACACTCCATTTATGAACATGCAAAAACCACATTCATACATCAGGCGCATGACCCTGAGCACCACTGAGGCTTGCTCTGCGCCAAAACCAACCACCCCCCCCCAAACCTCCAGAACCCCCTCCCTTTCACCTCTTACCCGCTGCTCGTGACCAGCGCTTAGGCTCCGCCCCCAACCCCGGCGCCGCGCTCCCGCCAGGCTCATTTGCATGCCCCACGTGCCGGGTCATGCCGCGCCAACCCTAGGGGCCGGGGGGCGGGGGTCCGGCGCGTTACTTGACCCTGAGCACCACTGAGGCTTGCTCTGCGCCAAAACCAACCATCCCCCCTCAAACCCCCAAACCCCTCCCTTCACCTCTTACCCCGCTCGGACCAACCTTCATGAAATAAATACTCCGACCACCGTTTGGGAAAATGAAATGGCCATAGCAGCCTTTTATTAACAAAAATACAACATACAACTTAATTTGCATATAAATAAAATATACATAAATAACCATCTAATAAATACCATACACATAAACCAAAACTCAACCCAAATAACCAGGCAACAACGTCCATTCCCCACTGGGGCAGAGGTTCCTTGAGCTAAAAACCCCTTTGCGACCAAAAATCCCCAAGGGGTACAAAGCATCCTACCCCCACCGCATTCCACTGACTCGAGGTCCAAAAGCCATACTAAAAGGGCTCACCCAATTCGCTCTCCAGGGATACCACCCTTTAAAGAGCCCACCTTCGCCAGGCCGGTCAACGTAGACCAAAAACTGAGGAAGTCATATACCTAATGACTCCATCTTCCAAAATCCTCATCCAACTCCAAGAAACCCCTCCCCGCCACCACAGCATGCCATGAAACCTCATGCAAGCAGCCCCCACCAAGCCAATTGCCCTCTCGATGCCTTCCTGTATACCTAACCCCACAAACCCAAGGCCCACTGCCGTCGGGTGAACCCCATCTGATCTCCACAAATTCCTCTCACCCGACTCCAACTAAAAATGCCGAAGAACACACCACCATTACTGGCCACAAACCTGCCACCGCCCCGGGTTTCACTTTTACTCTCCCCGATTTAAAACTATCCACAGAACGAGCTCCCCTCCAGTGATGTCGGTACAACATGTCCGACCAAACCACAACCATCTCCGGAAATTCTGCCCACAAACGCAAAAAATCCCCCTTGATACTACGAATCAGCTCCCTAGAGGTCACTAAACCCAAATCATTCCCCCCTACATGTAGTACCAGGACATCCGGAGGTCTAACCAATGCCGCAAAGCGCATGACTTCAGGCACAACCCCCATCCACCGCATACCTCGCCTTCCCAACCACCGCACTGACGCCACACTCCTCGTATCCCCAACTGACGCCCGGGTGGGGGCCCGAAGCTCCGCCCGCTCCGCTCCCCAATAGACATACGAGTGACCCGGGATCCATACGAGGAGGGGAATTTTTCTATAATGATAAAACAAAAAACCACAACACATAAAAACAAACCCTCCGTCCTGCATCCCTCCTTTATCCCCCAACTTCATGTCACCAAATGTGGGGGGGACATAAGTCTGTACCAATCGGACTCCCAGCGCCCTATCCTGCCACTACATCCGGCTCAAACCCCAGCCTGCACCTCTGTGGCTCCCCCAATTCGAAACGAGTGCGGTGCGAAACCCTTTGGTCTAACCCAAAGCCACCACGCATCTCCTAAAAACTGCCGTAAACTGAAATCGCGACACGAAAGACCCATCCTCGTGAACCAGAGCGGCCTGCAAGAGACCCTCCGCAAGGCCCGAAACGCCCACCTCGCTCTACACGGGGCACAAAAAGGGGCCCCGGGAACCCGCCTCAAGACCACTCTTTTTCCCTTGCCTGCCTGGTCTGTTTTAGATCGCCGAATCAAAAATCTAACCTCACCCCCGCTAACCTCCAAATCCTCAGCCTGGACCCCTCCCCCTTTGCACCGACTAGGGCCCACCAGCTCCCCTATTCTCAGGCCTCAAAAAAGGCCAGCAAAAGCCAGGCGAAATAAAGTCATTTCATACCCAGATAAACGCAACCTCCTCCAAACCGACCCCCACCGCTCCAGAGCGCAAAGACCCCCGGGCCTCCTGGTATTTTCTGCGGGTCCGCCCTTTTTTATAACCCCGCAAGCTCGGGACACGACAAAGTCCTTTGTCATTCCCGTACCTCCGCATCCTGAACCCAAAGTCCCAAACCCCCGCCACAAATCTGGACACCCTAGACACTGACCACATTTCCTTCTGGCATTTTGCCAGAAAACACAACAAGGACCCTATACGATCCTCATCCGAAGACACCTCCCCCAACTCCTGACCAGTCGGGGGCCCATTGCACCCACACTGCCTCGAACGGGGCCCACGTCCCACCTGACAGCGAAGACCGAATCAGGCGCTGCATCTCGAAGGCCACGGCCCAAAGGTGATTCGGGCACTCTTCCCCGCACACAGAACCGACGGCGTAAGATTCCGGAACCGGTCCCACTGCAATCGAGAAAGAGAGTCAGCCACCGAATTTCCCAACACTCGTACGATTTCCGCCCGCACCCAGGAATTTAATTCTAGCAGCGCAGCACCAGCACCCTAATAAACGCACCACCGGAGGGGACGACGCGGGAAGGGTTTTAAAGATGTGCCTGAACCACACCGAGATTATCACAAAAGAAACGGACTTTCCGGTTACGAACTGCTCCCCCCATAACTCCACCGCCACCAGATTGGAAACAGCTCCAAAAAGCCAAGTTCCAAATCACCGGCAGTCCCCCTCCACTCCACCGGGCCCAAAAGCCGCACACCACCTATCACCGCAAATTGCTCCAAACCCGGTGCTGCCCCGCCGCATCAGTAAAAATCTCAATCTCCTGGTTCGACAGTTCTTCCTCTAGATAATGGACCGACCATTGTAGCTGACCAAAAACTCCGCCCAAACTTCCAGGTCTTCCCTGTGCTCCCTATCAGAGCACAAAGGATAGCTTCATGATACCCACATAGCAGCTGCTAAACCCCGACAAAAAACCCGCCCCATAGCATAATCCTGCAGGCAATTCAGTTTCCCCACAAGGACTGCAGCTCCCCATTTGTATCTTTTCGGAATGAAACGCCTTCCGCACCTCAAACCTCAAAACCGCAGCTTTTCCTCAGGCAATCTCATTCCATTTTAATGGAGTCGATACAAATCCCCAGGAACTTCATACAGGGAAACCGGGCCCTCCGTCTTGTCCGCCGCTAAGGGAACCCCAAAGTGATCCGCCACCCATCGCATCGTTTGCAGCAGCGACCCACACCCGGGGAGCCCGCCGGGCCCACGCAAAAAAAATCGTCTAAATAATGAATGATGACCCCAAACCGGAAACATCCCGCACCACCCATTCTAAGAACGAGCTAAATGCTTCAAAATAACGCACGATACAGAGCAACCCATTGGAAGGCAACGATCCCAAAAAAAAACTGGCCCTCCTAGGAACAACCTAACCAAACCCCAGGCTATTCCTCCCGCACTGGCAACAAACGAAACGCAGACCAATGTCTGTCTTTGCCATCAATGACCCCGACTCGAACCGCTGAACGAGGGCAACCGCTTCATCAAAAGAAGTTGTACACAACCGAACACAATTCCCGAAGCAATCCCATCATTAAAACCAATTGCCCCTTTGGAATGACAAATGTGGATGAGCCGGAACTGTTCGGTTCCTTCTTTGGCACCAAACCCCCAAGGCTACACCACTAGATCCGAAAGGGGTTTCCACAAAAGGGCCCCCGCCATTCTCCCCAGAGCCACCTCCTTCGCCAGTTTTTCTACACAAACCGAAGGGTTTCCCTCGCCTACCTCAATTCCGCAAAGAAAAGGTAGAACATGCCCCGAGGGGGAATCCAGAACCCCTGCTCAAACCGTCACCCCAAAAACCGCGCCCCCCTCCCTATCCGGATAAACGGCCAATACGGCGCCATCGCGAGAACCTTCACCGGCCTTCTCCCCCTTGGCCACCTGAACCACTCCCTTTTGCTCGCCCTTTTTTGAAACACTTGGAGACCGGATGGGACGCGCCCCCGCAGAACGAGCAGACGTGTTTAAACCGGCATCCCGAACCAAACTTACATTGGGCCACTATTGAAACTGCCAACACTCCTCCCCCTTCTGTGGCCCCCCCCTCCACCCGCGCCGGGTCCTCCTGCCAATCCACTTTGCCGGTGGACCCGGCCCCCCCTTGAAAAAGGGGTGCCCAAACTTCGTTGGAGCCATCACCCGAAGCCACAGGCCAATGTCCTTATGGTCCCACCTTATAGAAGGACGGACCGCCTTTCTCTGCCGGGAAATTTCTCGTTTATAACGAAGGGCCCAAGCCATTCCCCCCCTAAGCCCGATACGCCTTTCCCCATCGGGGTCCATGTAAACAGAATAACGCCGAACATTTTCCTCGCCTTCTCCCCAATGACACTCGCTAATATAGCAAAGGCCTGTAACCAATTTGTGAATGTTTGGAATCAAACCCCCAACGACGCTTCTCCTCCTCCCCTTTCTTGCTCTCCTCCTTTTTGCCCTTGTCCAGATTAAACTTCTCAAGGGGCAAAAGGAAAAGATCTCCAATATTCATCCTTCGTTAATCTTATCCCTAACCTCTTGCTTCAAATGAGCCCCAAGGGGCCCTCAAAGCAAACGTAAACTTCGCCCCTGGCCCGGTCGTCCAACCTGACGCCGTCTTGTATTCCTTTTCTTTCTGCACTGGAAACCGTGACACTCGCCCAGACGACCTGCCTGCAGGTCTTCCCCCGGGCCCTTTAGTACTCCCGACCAACCCGATCGAACTCTGTGAAACCCAGGCCTCAGCCGCGACACCCCCCCGGTCCTCAAAACGCCCCAGCAACTCACGCAGAACCGCCGCCAACCCCCCGGGTTTCCCACGCCCGCTCGTGGGCCCCCCTACTGAGCCCGCCGGCTCAATGCTAACGCCACCCTGACCCCCGCTTGCTACTAAACCCCTCAAAATAGGCGGAAACGAACATGACAAAGAGACACACTCACCAGGGTGCGTGGGGGCTGTGAACCCACCAGCCGTTGTCCCCGAATTTTGCATGTTGCTCCTGAACGTCTCCCGTCCTCCGCCGCCGCCCTCTGGCCCGGGACCAGGCCCTCCAACCCCCGGGGGGGAGGCCGACCGCGCAGGCCGCTGAGAACGGGCCGGTGACCTGCCATCCCTCGCAGTGATGCTGCTTCCTCCAGATCCGAACCGCCTGGGGCCCGCCGTCCGCCGCCCGTCCACTTCGCACGTCCGCCCCACGCTCCTCCGGCGAATGTGGGGAACCCCCTGGATGACGTTCTGCGACTGGCACCCCCCCCTGGCCGAGCATCGCCAGGCGGGGCACCGCTACCACGGACCTCATGCATCGATTTGGAGCAGCAGCTGACCCCTGTGCCAGCTGGCCTACGGGCCTGCTGCCCCCCGAGGACTCGCCGGCCTACCTGATTCCTCCCACCCGGGGGGCACGACCACCCGCTGGCCGCGCTCCTACCCGGCCCCGGAGGTCCCTAGAGGGGGTCCGCTGGTGACACAATCCGGGGGTGGTGTCAGGGCTCAGCCTTTGCGGAGGGGGAGCCCTCCTCCTCTTCTTCCCCCGCTGCAGCTGTCACCTTCCTCCAGCGCGCCGCGGCCCCCTCTCCTCCTGACCGCAGCCCGCACCCACGGGTCGTTCCGCCATTATGGAAGGAGCGAGCGTCACGGGCGTCCACACTGCTGCTTGGCGCCGCGCCACTGAATCCCTGGGCGGAAGAGGAGGTCTCCCAGCCCTCCGCGCTTAGGCTCCGCCCCCAACACGCGCGCGCGGCCGCCCAGCTCATTTGCATGCGCCCAGCGTGTCGGGTCATGCCGCGCCTACCCTAGGGGCCGGGGGGGGCAGCGGTCCGGCGCGTTACTTTATACACTGAAAATGAGACTCAACTATTCACTTTGACGCGTCTTCCTTCATACATGTCGCCTAAAGATTTTAGGCTCCTTGCTTTTCCAATATCCTCCCCACCTATTTCCTACCTCTATACAAACTCCCCAGTCACAGTGCCCTGGTGGCAATATTATAATGCCCCTTTTTGTGATCCAAACAGCAACACTACTTCTCTTTGTGTCTCGCAAAGTAATAGTGTCCTCTAACAAGTAATATTGGCCCTTTAAGGCCTCACAATGTCAGTGCTCCACTTAGTGCTGCACACAGTAATAAATGTTACCCCAAACATTAATAATGCTCCATTTTTTGTTTCCTACACAGAAGAAATACCCCCTTTGTGTCCTTTTACAATTATAATGTTCCTCTGTTATGCCTCTATACAGTTGTAGTCCTCTTTTTTGCCTCCAAATTTGTAGGAAGACATATGGAGCCCCCCACCCATGTAGTAGACATATTGGGTAACGTGTATGAACGGGTCTGCGGCAGATATCTGGCGTCTTTTCAGCCCGATATCAGGCGCAGCCCCATTCGCTACATTTTTAAATGGCCCACATGTCATTATCAGGTGCATTGCAAAGCGCAAGCGGCACTTTGCAATGCGACTGATTTTGGGGTGCATGCGGGAGGTGGGGCGTACTAGAACCGTACGAAGCTATAGATTTGCAGCTTCATTATGGCATTTCTAGGCGCATTAAAACTGGAACAGGTAAACCACTTTCAAAGGTGTATACCTGAGACAGAAATGGCGTATTAGCACTAGAATGCGCCTGATTTTTGACCCGCAGTAGAGCAGGTTCATAAATCAGGCATATTCTAGGCTCTTATTATGCGCATGAAATTTCATACATGCCGCCCATAGTAACTAAACACCAGCATTAGAAGCTATACTATAGATATGTAGTTAGGCCCGCCATAAAGTGGGTATAAAGTAGACCCACTATATAGTATTCTTATAGTAAGTAGGCCCATAAGTAAGCAGTTAGGCCTCCCTTAATAGTGCCCCCTTTGCCCCCTCCTCAAAAAAAAAAAAAATAACCTCTTAGTGTCTATGCCAAGCAACCTGACCCTCTTCCTGCTGTGCATGGCTTGATGCAGAAGGTGCAGTACACTTACATCATTTGCCCTAACTGTGCTAGCACACTGACATGCTCAGCTGATCAAACCCTCTTGTAGGCTGGTCTCTTTAGTGCCATTATGGCCCTAAAACTTATGTTCTACCATAAAATACTAATGGACTACAGAAAGTGCCCTCCAATCTTCCTGCACCCTTCTTATTTGTCCTTCAGGCTGGGAGACTGCTCAGATCCCAGGCTTTGTAGCTATGTCATAATTATTTGTCACGTACGGAGAAATTGGTGGTTCAATGAACCCTGGGTCTGCACAGAAGGGAAAAAAATAAACTACATGGAGCTAAAAGACAACCCGGTGGTAGAATGGTCTCTCTTACGGTTGTTGATGTGGAAGAGGCAGTGTCGGACTGGGATGCCTCGGACCCAAAAGTGAAGTTGATTCTGAGGCCCACTGGTGTTGTTGCTTCTGCTGGCTCACCCTACAGCTGCTGTACATAACTGTACATGTATTTTCTCTTCTTTTTGTCTCTCCCAAGGATACATATGCAGTTTAAAAGCAACTCCATGCTCAGGGGCCCATGGCTGTGGTCAGCTTGTCACTATTGCACTAAATTAATGGTTGTAGCGGTGACGAGTTGACTGAACAGCCCGAATAGTCTGAAAAAAGAATCAAACTTTTTGAAATGCCATATGGTATGCGCAAACCTTTTTTTACTTACAACATATTACTAACCCTGCCCCACTTTCCCACGCATCTACTTCATTGCAGTATCTGGAAAGTGAATGTGTCATTTCAACAAGCAATGAAAAATAGCAAAGAAATGTAAATTACTCATCGTATTGACAATATGACAAAACTTTGAATTTTCACATATTTATACATACACTGAACTGTACATGTATGAATATTTTTTGTATTTGTTTCTATTTTAAAGAAGGTTAACAGCAGGGAATGTGATTTAGAATTCTAGTCATTGTGTAGCCAAGGCAGACTTTGCAACTAAAAGGACTCTTTTAATGTGAAGAATCATGATAAATGCTACTGGGGCTCGTTTTCATGATACAGAAACAGCATGCTATCTTGTGAAATAAGGCTAGACTTAATATTACAATGGCCATTAACGTTAACATAGGTATTCAATGATAAAATCTCTAGATATTATAAATAATAATGGTGCGCTGTCTTGGAGTTGTCATGAGATAACATCATTGTTTGCATTGACATATCAATAGCCATCCTGGTTTTTCTCTACCCCTCTCATTCACCCTGTTTCATTTTCTACCAATATTTTGATGCCTCCAAATTAAACCTTCCCTAATGTAATGTGTCTAGAAAAACACAAAGCCACTTGCATGCTCAGCAAATATGCTATGTATAGAGGGTCCCTGGTGACTCGTCCTGTGACTTTTAAAGCAAATAAATTACATTACACCTATTCCTTTAACCTCTGCCAGAGTAATTCCCCAGGCTCCAAAACCAAGGAAGAAACTTCAAACATTGAGGAGTAAAGGGATAAAAGTTACAAATGCAAAATGATTTCCTGTGTGACCCTTACACATTGCTTTGCTGATTCCCTTAATCTTTACATGCATCAACTCCTTCAGTTAAAGTGTCTTGTACACTGAGCTTGGCTTTACCCTTCAAGCCTGATCTGTACAATGGTACTTGCAAAGCAATTATTGTACCTAGTTCAGCACAGTGACCTCCTCATTCTGCCTGCCAGGATGTGATTTAAACCTAATTTCAAGAAATATCCTGTGGCAGGAAGGTTCTACCTTATGTAAACAATTTCTGGATAGTTTTTGTCAGAGACAAAATCTCCATTGCCCTTAGTTGTTTCTTTTTGGACTTTCTTACACTGAGACATACTACTCCTATAACCATGTCCCTTACTAGTTTGCTTCAGTAGTATGTAAGGGAACAAATTGATTTCATTGTCCAAAGATTCATGGTATGGGAGCAGAGGTTATAGGCGGCTTCTTAAATTCTTATTATTTTACAGCACTGTTATATGTTGCCTCTTTTATGTACTAGCCTGAAGTCATAAACATAGAATGTTTCTATGTCTTATTGTCACTTAATATACTGAAAACATCGCCAACACATGCAGTATGACTACTTTACAAATACACTATTCATCAAACTGTAATAATATACATTAACCATTGCAACCAAGTTGCAGTGGTTAAAGGAATGGTTAAATGAATTGTCCACTTTATTTTTTTTTTTTACTTATTATGTGTATAATAGGAAATCATACAATTTTCTAAAATACTGTACATGAATTAACTTTTTTTTTTCCTAAATATTTTTAAAACCATGCAGTAGGCCCCTATCTAGGAAAGAAAATGACATTGTCCTCATTCCTGTACATAATAATGGCTCCGATGGACTAAACATGGCATCAGTCATGTGACCTCCTGGCATTCAGTTAGTAGCAGGGTTATATGACATCTCTGGGGTAACTGAATAGTAATAATTATGATTAATATGATAATTCCACCAACTTCTTCACTGCGGCCTGATTCACATCTGCATAGAGTTGTCATAAAAAAATATTTTTTTTTTCATTACAATGACAGACGCCATGACGATGACCTTATTATAGTCAATGGGATCTGCTGGCCGCCGTGATTGTCTGTCATGAAATGCTTCAAGCACTACTATTATTTTCATTGTTATTTCCTATGATAGAACATAAAATGGAAACTACAATGTAATGTGAACCAGGCATAACTGTTGTCACTCTAGGTCCATGATGGCAAACCTATAACACACGTGTCGGGACTGACATGCGTAGCCATGTTCACTGACACGCGGCGGCAGTGGTGTCGCTAGGCAGTTTTTCCTAGGGCACAAGCCCCGGATAAAACTGCCTGTGCCTCGAACCTCGCCGGGCTCCTGGCCGCTGCTGTGGACCTGCGACCCACCAGAGTGTTCGGCACAGGCAGCGTGTGTACGTCATCATGCTGCCTGCGCGGGAAGAAGACGGAGCCCAGCGGGGGTGGAAAAGTGAGTACTGGGATTTTTTTATTTATAATATGACATATGAACTATTATTATATACAGTGGGTACAAAAAGTGTTGTGAGTTAAATAAGAGGGTCACAGCAAAGGGTCTGAATACTTATGACCATGTGATATTTCAGTTTTTCTTGTTTAATAAATTTGCAAAAATATCTACATTTCTGTTTTTTTTCTTTCAAGATGGGGTGCAGAGTGCAAAAAAAAATTAACTTTTTTGATCTTACCAAATGGCTGCAATGAAACAAAGAGTGAAAAATTTAAATGGGTCTGAATACTTTCCGTACACACTGTATACTGGGGGCCACATGAACTATTATTATATATACTGGGGCCACATGAGCTCTTATTACATATACTGGGGGCCACATGAACTATTATTATATATACTGGAGGGAGTTGCATGAACTATTATTATATATACTGGGGGATACATGAACTATTATTATATATACTGGGGGCCACATGAACTATTATTATATATACTGGAGGCCATATTACCTGCCTATCTCTATACTGGGGGGCCCTATTACCTGCCTGTCTATATTCTGGAGGCCTATTACCTGCCTATGTTGATAGGGGCCTATAAAGAAACTTCCCATTCCCCACAGCAGACACCTGGATTTTTTATGATAGAAAAACCAGTTCCTGTTGGAATGGGGCATCACCATGCTTTCCTGTATACACCCTATTAGGAATAGAGATATATAACCCTCCCAGCAGGTAGGTATATAAGTGCTGAAAATGTGAGGATTCTAAAATGTTTGTGTGTTAAATTCTGCAGAGACGAGTCGTGACCGGGAGAAGTCATCATGGCGGTCTTGGCTGGATGGAGAAGAGAAGGGAACAACCCCGATCAGAAAAGACGTCTGCTGTGAGTAACTAAATGTAACTGCAGTGTAATCACTTATATTTCTGCAGAGCATCTACATATAACTAGTATCTACCACTATATGGTCCCTATATGGGGTAATCTAAGTCTTCAGAGCCTGTGTACAACTGGCCATGGTCTATAAATATCACAAAATTATGTTTTTTTTTCTCGAAGTGACACAACACCGGAGTTCTGCTCTTTTTTTAGGTGAATTTTGACACACCAAGCTCAGAAGGTTGTCTATCACTGCTCTAGGTTCTACTAAGTTAAAAAGCTAGCTGTTAAAAAAAAAAAAAAAAAACACAACACAATTGTCTTCTCAGTTGTTGCTATAAATGTAAAACAAAGCACAAAGATGACACAGAGGGAAGAATGCGTGAGCAGCTTCTTCACAGACACCGACACACATTATAAGATGCTGCTGGAGGTATTAATACTGGAGAAGTTCTGCTCCTTGATGAACCACTGTTAACCGGATACCAGGGGTCACATGATCATGCAGTTAGACCATGATAGCCATTATTATGGATATGAATAAAGGCTATACAATTTTTTTTTTTTTTGCTATTGGTATAAAAGAGATACAGGAATGGAATTTTTAATACATGTATCTTAGAAAATTGTATGATTTCTTATTACATATGTAATGAATAAAAAACAAAATAAATGTGGGTGTCAGGAACTGCAAATTTTCTTGCTAGAAAAGTTTTCTTTCTGATATATATATGAGAAAAGTTTTCTTTCTGAGATATTATATTATATATATATATATATAATATATTATATTATATATATATATATATATATATATTTATAATAATATTAGATAGATAGAAATAGATAGAAAAAATAGGTAGGCGCCATTAGTGAAATAGTTAATAATTGATGCTATTGAAATGATGAAAGCGTTACATTATTGTTGTGAAAAATGTTGGAGGCAAAAACCCCCACAGTCACTTGAAATTTTTAGAAAAGAAAACATCGGAGATCCAGGGGAGAGGGTATTCTCAGCCCCACTACCTTGGTGCGGTGGGATAGCACGCAAAGACAGAAAAAAAAGCAAAAAAAGGGCGGCGGAAACCCAAAGTGTCGAACAAAAGGTTATTTAAATGGTCTTTATTTTTTAAAAATGCTGGGTGTAATAACCCTGCGAGATAAAAACAATGCTGAAAGATTTACGGTTTGTGTTGACGCACTTCGTCAAAAGTATAGTCGAAAATTTACAAAAAAACAATTTAAAAGGCAAAATTTTTCGGGTTGGAAAACAAAGGTCTCAAATGAAAGGGTGAAAATGGAAAAAAACGTGGGTTGGTTTCCCAACGAAAAATTTGTCCTTTTAAAAATTGTTTGTTTGTATTTATCGGCTTGACTTTGACAAAGGTCGGTCGACACAAACGGTTAAGTCTTTCAGCTTGTTTTTATCTGGGGGTTTGTAACCCTAGCAGTTTTATAAAATAAAGCACATTTTAAAAAATTTTCGTTTGTTTAGCCTTTTGGTTTGGGGGCGCCGGGCTTTTTTGCTTTTGTTTCTGTCTTCGGCTATATAGATAGATAGATAGATAGATAGATAGATAGATAGATAGATAGATAGATAGATAGATAGATAGATATTGGTCTAATAAAAAAAGTAGCTTAAAATGGTATTTTGTCTATGATAGTCCACTTGTTCATCAATTTGATAGCCTAATTTATTTATTACCATTAAAAGCTCCATTACCTGGTCTGAAAAATTGCTCAATACAGTTCATACATTGAAATTTTATGAGGGCTGTGTTTGTTGAATGACTGAATCTGCGCATTCTGTAATTGGTCAATTATAGCTAAGAAGTCTTGTATTATTGCTGATTGTAATGTATCAGGAAATAACATGGCTTTTCTTCTGAAACAATAGACTCTCAAAATAAATGCAACATATCCTTTATAAATAAATGACATGTTCCTTGGATAGTTACCAGGTATTGCGAGGGTGTTTGAATCCAATGTTCAATACAGATTTGAGCAGTCCAATTATATATGAAGGTTAATGTTCAGAATCACCAAGAAGAAGCCCAGAAGTAAGAAGCAATGTATCATTGTTAGTGCATTAGAAAATATCAGATCGGAAACCTCCAAAGTAAAGTATTTAAGTATTTTAGTCATAGACTTAAGGGTTTTTTCCTAATCCACTTGTCATATCCTGTGCTTAAAATACAAAATAAAATAAAAAAAAATAGCAATGTTATAGGGAATCTTTAAGCCTTGTCTCCCCTACTGATGAAAACATTGGAAACTGTAACGGTCAGTGGTAGTGGATCCTCTGGACCACCGCAAGCGATGGTATTAGCCACGCCAGGGAGCGGAGTCTAAGTAGGTCAGGTTTTCACCAGAGCCCTCCGTAAAGCGGGATGGACTTGCTGTGGTGGATTGCTACCAGGTCGCTACCCCTGACGTGACTTGCTTGCGATGGCTGCCGAGGTGTGGCGCGGTACAGAATCGTAAGGCAGGCTCGTAGTCAGGGACAGGCAGAACGGTCAGGGCAGGTGGATAGATTCATGGTCAATGGACGGAGGCAGAAGGTACGGTACACGGTATAATACAAGACACTATCGAACGCTTCCTCTCAAGGCACAGGGCACTATCGATTCGGAAAGGCAGTAAAGAAGGGGCAGGACTTAAATAGGGTCAGCGCCCAGTGAAGCCAATCACCGGCACGCTGTCCCTTTAAATTGAGCTGCAGCACCGCGTGCCCGGTAGGGGGCGAGCGCACGTCCGGCCAGCAGCAGAGTCACACGCCCGAAGCACAGCAGGAGCGCGGCGAGGTAAGTGAAGGGAGCTGCGAGCACGCCGTGGGAGACATGGCTGGGGGTCGGGTGTACCTGCGACCCGACACGGGGGTCACAGGGACACCCGTGACAGTACCCCCCCCCCCCCCCTTTGGCCTCCACCTCTTTCTAGTCTGCAAAAACCTCTTCAGGAGGGACCGGTCCAGGATATTATCTTCCGGCTCCCACAATCTTTCCTCTGTCCCAAACCCCCTCTAGTCAACCAAGAAAAATCGTCTCCCCCTAAACGTCTGCATGGCCAAGATCTCCTGAACAGTAAAAACATTGGTGGAGTCAGGTACGGGAGAAGGAGGAGCCATTGACCATGAGAACTGATTAAGGATGACTGGTTTCAGCAGGGAGACGTGGAAGGAGTTTGGGATGTGCATAGTGGGCGGGAGCCGGAGTTTGTATGCCACAGGATTGATGCACCTCAGAACTTCAATGGGACCTAGAAACCAGGGACCAAGTTTAAGGCTAGGAATTTTGAGGCGGACATATCGGGCAGACAACCATACCTTATCTCCCGGGTAAAGGACTGAGGGGGGTCTCCTCTTTTTGTCTGCCTGAACCTGCATGCGGGCAGAGTCCTGGAGCAGCGATTGACATGTCTTGTCCAATATTCCAGAAAAATCACGGACAAGACTGTCTACTGCAGGAACATCTGAGGAGGCAGAGGGCAGCGGAAGGGGTGGACGAGGGTGCCAACCAAAGACCATGAAAAAAGGAGATGCTCCGGCAGAATCTGACTCCAGTGAATTATAAGAAAATTCGGCCCATGGCAACTAACTAGACCAGTCGTCGTGTCGAGCACACAAAATGGTGGAGATAGGTACTGTGGCGGTGCGACCTTAGAAGATCGCATTTCTCCGCCACTAGAGGTTCTGCAGCAGCTGAGTTCCAAGTTATGGGTTACCAAGTTGCTGCCTGTCAGTGAGGAAGGTCAGCAGTCTGGCAAGGGTAACCAGGAGTTAATTACTCAGGTGGTAATTTGGAGAGTTACTCAGCTGAAGGTCTGTTAAATAGTCTGGTCTTCAGTATACCAGAGGGGGAGTGTGGCTCACAGTCAGTGGAGGACATGTGCAGGCCTTTGTCCAGGAGAGTATCCTGAATTCTTCCCCCTAGGCTTGAGAGACCACTCATAGAGAGGGACTCTCTGTATGTTTAGTTAGTGGCTGGACGGCCTAGGATTTATTTTGTATGCTGTACATGTTTGTGCTGTGTTGAAGAATAAAGCTGGAGGAGGCCAGACTTCAAAGAAACCTGTGTCGACCTGCTGTTCCGTTTACCAAAGCGGCAATCCCAAGATGGCGGCCGAACACGAGTGAACGCTTACATATGGTGGAGGTATGCAATGGGCACATCGACATCAGGACTGACATAGTAACTGAAGTGGCGCAGTGGCGCGAGAATTGGTGCATGTGTGGCACAATTGAATGGGCACAAGAGTGCTGAACCAGTGGACTGGGGAATTTTGCACAGGGTTGAGGCTGCGGGGTTAAGTTAAAGGGCCAACAGCAAAACCACTACTGCTTCTGGACACTGACTGTGCATTGGAAGGACTGGTTTGCTGATCCTACACAGCTGCATAGGATTGCTACAGCCGCTTTGAAAGGGCCAGACCCCCCAGCACAGGGACTGTGTGATTGCTGAAAAGAGACCTGGATTCTGTTGTTGCCAGGAGCAACCCATCTCTTCCGCAGACAGGGGCTGGTTTAGGCCAGTATGAGAAACTGCTAGTAAGGACCCTGATAATAGGGGTGGGGGACGAAACACTGTCCGGTGAGATGGACTACCGGCAACCAGCCTCCAAAGTGCGTCCGGGCAGTGTACCATTTTTGAAGACTCGACCAAAAGCTAGTAAAACGGTGACCATGCTTTGTGAGACTGTTATTGGGACTGTCAGTCATAGATTTGAAGTATGTGAGGGACTGGATATGGAGTTCATATTGGGCAGAGACTTTCCTCAGTTCTGGCAGTTGTGGGAGGAAGGGGATCCCCTCTTCTGGTCATTTCCCACCCCAGAGGTGGTTGTGCCACTGCCTAAGAGGGAAGTACCAAAATTGTCACCGACTAAAGTCCCTAAGAATAGGGTGGGCGAATCCCCACCGATTAACAGTCTAAATACCAAACAGGACGTGATAAATGTACGCCCAGATAAAATGGAGTCCCTAAGTTGCCTGCATGCTGCTGTTTCCAAGGGCAACCAACTTCATCCACAGGGAACCGCTGCCACCGGGCAGAAGAGGGAGTCCAGCTGGAGGAGCCCCACAGCAGCAGGAGGTGTTGTTGACTGTTTTCTCATCAGGGAGCCACAGAAGTCACAGCCCCAGATCCAGGAGTTCCAGGTGGGTGGAATCCCACCTCTGTCTGATGAGGACTGTCATCGAGCTGTGTCCAGATGGTACAGGGACATTGTCCAAAGCATGGAGACCCGACTGGAATGGGGTTAGACTGTTCCTGTTATTAATAACACATCCAGTGACACTGTTAAACGTACACATGAATTGTGTGAGGACTTGGCCGGGCTGGACGGAGGTCCAGAGGTGCCGCCAGGCCAGAAGACTCCAGGAAGCAGTTTCCAGACTGTTGGGGTGGGGCTGGTCAAGTCTGATGGACTCAATGTATTACATGCGGAGTCGTCTATTGAAAATTTTATTTTTGTGAAAAATGCTCTGTCTGAACAGGAGGGTGCAAGTAGCAGTCAGACGTCTACTGCACCTGTGGGGGATGTGAAAGAAACATCCCCGCACATGACTGTAGTAAGTCAGTTAGACAGGGCTAATGAGAGAGTGCCCAGGGAAAGGTGTCCCTGGACAATAATGAAGTTCGTGTAGAGAGTGAACAATCTTATTTGGAAATGACAGCTCCAGCAGTGGAGCCAACTAGCTCAGGTATGCCCCTAGAGGTTGGGGATAACAGCACTAGGAGTATTGTAGAGGATGTCTGTCCTGTGAGAGATGACCAGGAGAAAGGGGTTAACACATTCATCTCCAGAGGAGCTAAGGTGGTTGCCAGTAGCAACAAGGTATCCAATGCTCCTCCGGTGGGGGAAAGTCATGAGTATGAATGCCCCGTAGTTGTAAGTGAAGCTCCTGGGTTCCAGATGGTCAAAGGGTCTACCACTGACCGGAGCGCACTGTGTGAACGTGAGTGTAATGTGCAAGTTGCAGATTCGCCCACAGTGGTAGTGATGGACAACAGTAGAAGTAGTGCAGGTAATGTAGGTCCTGTGGTTTGTGTCCATAGCACAGACCTCAGTACAGCTCAGGATAGTGCCCAGTGTGAACTAGCAGCTAGAGCAGAGGAAGAGGCTAGTTCATTCCCTTTAGAGGATAGTGGGTCCGAGTGTAGTGCAGAAGTTATGAGTCCTGGAAGTGATAGCCATGACGAAAAATGTGTTGTCATGTCTTGTGAAACCAATGTCGTCTCTAGTAGCAACCAAGTGTCTTCTGCCACTAGCGATCAAGAAGAGGTGAATGTGTTGCAAGAGCTACACCCTGCAAGCGTGGTGCATGACAGGGAAAGGCTAGAGACGGAATGTGGTTGCCCTGCTAGTAGGTGTGAAGTAATTGGGGTCCAGGTGATAAACGTATCCCCAAGCAGCACCATAGACATAGCAGACTCCGAGATGGAGAAGGGTATGAACCAGGTACAAGTGTCCAGTTTTGACTCTAAGGTACCAGATGAGCCTTATAGCATGCCAGGTGCAGGAGTGGTTCTAACGGACACTGAGAGTTCTTCCGGGGTAATGGGTACCGGAGATATGGAGGAAGAATCTCCCCATTGGGAGCTGCTAGACACAGCCGAGGGGAGTAGGTGCTCAAGCACAAGTGAGGTACAGAGGAAAACGAGGGAAGTAACAGATAGTTGTGAGATGACAGATAATGCAGTGAAGATTGAGGTAGGCAGTAAGGGAGACCAGGTTCCCTATGGGAAGGAGCAGGCTTATATCCCACAGCAAGGAGAAAGACAAGACACTTCCGTGGAAATAATCAGTACAGACAAGTGTGAACAGAGTCCTAGGAAAGGGATTCTGTCCTCCCAGCCGGAGGGTCTTAAACCTAGCGTAATGGAGATTAGTTTTGGGACAGATGCTGCACCTCAGGTCTATGAGATGCAATGCAGCGGGGTCTCTAATGTTACAGAGCAGGGGTATGATAGGCCCACATCAGAGGAAAGTACACCTGCTGAGATAGGGAACATGGGTCAAATACATGGGGTTGGTGGGAGCCTCCATGTGATGGTAGGTGAGGTCCAAGGGTCTTGTAGTGGAGAGAAGTCTAGGCCCCAGGGTGGTCCTGCAGACTCAGAACTACAAGACATGAAGATGATTAGTGAGGAAAAGTGTATAGGAATGTCTCAGTGTTATGGTGAGTGCCCTGACGGGTCTTTAGTAGGGAACAATCAGACAGATGGTAGGAAAATGCTGCTACCAGTGGTGAGTGGTAGAGATACTCTTAGGATAGTCGCTGAGTTGCACGTTAGTGCAAAGACAAGCTCCAGCTCTATTGGGTTGGGAAAAGGAAAGGATTGTGACCTGGCGGTTGCCCAATATAGCCTGAGTGAGTGCTGGGAACCTGCGGTAGATCGGGGTATGGACTTCCTGGTCTTAGCATCTGAGGATGTAGGAGAGAGGTTACCCTGGGCAACAGGTAGAAGTTCAGAGACAATCAGTAGTGATAGATCAGCCAGGGCTCAGGAACAAGAGGATAGCATAATCCTGGTTAGGGAGGCGTCGTCCTTAGCAACAGGTTACAACATAGGTGTTAACTGGGATAAGCAGCAAGTCACAGGTAGCTGGGAAAAGAGGATAAGTAGGAGATGTGTGGATGACTTCTGTACTCTTTCGGTGGAAAGTACTGGGTCCCTCAAAGTAAACCAGCTGCTGAGTGTCTTGCAGGGATGGATACCCCAGAATAGGTGCTTTGACCCTGGAGGAAGGTTTATGCAAGGTGAAAAGGCCTACGGCCTTTATCAAAGGGGAGGGGTATGTGGCGGTGCGACCTTAGAAGATCGCATTTCTCCGCCACTAGAGGTTCTGCAGCAGCTGAGTTCCAAGTTATGGGTTACAAGTTGCTGCCTGTCAGTGAGGAAGGTCAGCAGTCTGGCAAGGGTAAGCAGGAGTTAATTACTCAGGTGGTAATTAGGAGAGTTACTCAGCTGAAGGTCTGTTAAATAGTCTGGTCTTCAGTATACCAGAGGGGGAGTGTGGCTCACAGTCAGTGGAGGACATGTGCAGGCCTTTGTCCAGGAGAGTATCCTGAATTCTTCCCCCTAGGCTTGAGAGAAGCCAGGCTCAAGGGCTATCCTGTACAGTGTGAGTACATGTTTGTGGGGCTGGGTATTAGACCCAGACCACTGATAGAGAGGGACTAGCTGTACATTTAGTTAGTGGCTGGACGGCCTAGGATTTATTTTGTATGCTGTACATGTTTTTGCTGTGTTGAAGAATAAAGCTGGCGGAGGCCAGACTTCAAGAGAAACCTGTGTCGACCTGCTGTTCCGTTTACCAAAGTGGCGATCCCAGAGCGAGAGTATTCCCCAGGCCAGGCCAAGATGGCGGCCGAACACGAGTGAACGCTAACAGTACCCAAGACCCGATTCACCCTCTCCACTTGGCCCTTAGATTGTGGGTGGTATGCAGAGGAAAAGTCCAGTTTGACTTGTAATTGCCTGCAGAGGCCCCGCCAAAATTTTGAGACAAACTGGACTCCCAGTCCGAAACGATATGATGCGGAAGTCCATGCAGCCGGAAAATATGTTGAAAGAAGAGATTGGCTAGACGTGGAGCGGAAGGGAGGCCGGGCAGCGGAACAAAGTGTGCCATCTTGGAGAATCTGTCCGTGACCACCCAAAAAACCGTATTACCGGCAGAGGGATGTAAGTCGGTGATAAAGGCCATAGCAATGTGCATCCACGGACTGCTAAGAACTGGCAGAGGTTGCAACAACCCCGCCGGCTTGAGTCGAGGAGCTTTATTACGAGCACAGGTGGTATAAGCTTCCACGAATTCCTTCACGTCCTTGGCCAACTCCGGCCACCAATAAAAACGGGCAATCAGGGAATGAGACTTTCGAACCCCTGGGTAACCGGCTATGTAAGAGGAATGACCCCAGTTCAGCACCCTTTTCCGGAGCGCAGGGCGCACGTACGTCTTGCCCAGGGGTACACGTTGAAGGTTTATGGGAGCCGCGGATATTAAACATTCAGGGGGGTACAATGTGCCAAGGAGTGACCTCTTCTTCACCACTAACATCTGAGGCACGGGAAAGGGCGTCGGCTTTGATATTCTTTTCTGCCGGTCGGAAATGGATAACAAAATTAAAACGAGAGAAAAAACAGCGACCACCTGGCTTGGTGTGGGTTCAGACGTTGCACTGTTTGGAGGTAGAGGAGGTTCTTATGATCAGTGAAGATGTTTACAGGATACCGAGCCCCCTCCAGGAGGTGGCGCCATTCCTCTAAAGCAAGCTTATAATGGCCAGAAGCTCTCTGTCCCCGATGGTGCAGTTTCTCTCAGCAGGTGAGAAGGTCTTGGAAAAGAACCTGCAGGTCCGAGTCATGCCCTTAGGGCCCTTTTGGGTGAGAACTGTCAGAGCCCCCACAGATGAGGCATCGACCTCCAGAAAGAATGGGTTCTCTGTATCAGACAGGGATAGAATAGGTGCCGAGGCAAAGGCGCCTTTAACTTGGAAAAAGCTTCTTCGGTGGCTGGAGGCCACAATTTCGGGTTGGCATGCTTCTTGGTGAGAGCCAAAATCGGAGAAACCAATGTTGAGAAATGAGGGATGAATTGCCTGTAATAATTGGTGAATCCCAAGGAGCGTTGTATGGCCCGGAGGCCAACGGGTCGTGGAGTTTAGTGGGGTCCATCTGCAGACCCTTGTCCGAGATTATGTATCTGAGGAACGGGAGGCTGGCCCTGTGGAATTGGCACTTTTCAAGCTTGGCGTAGAGATGGTTCTCGCGCAGGAGTTTCAGAACCTGGCGCACATGCGACTGGTGGACCTCCAGATTCGGTGAAAAAAAACAGAATGTCATCCAAGTAGACGACTACGCAGTCATACAGGAGATCCATGAAAATGTCATTAACAAACTCCTGGAAGACTGCTGGAGCGTTGCATAGGCTGAAAGGCATCACTAGATACTCAAAGTGTCCGCCACGAGTATTGAAGGCGGTCTTCCACTCGTCACCTTCTCGGATCCGAATGAGGTTGTAAGCCCCCTGCAAGTCCAACTTGGAAAAGACTTTAGCTCCCCGGAGACAATCAAATAGTTCTGTAATCAGTGGCAATGGAAACCGGTTCTTAATGGTGATCTTGTTTAGACCGCGGTAGTCGATGCACGGTCGCAGAGACCCATCCTTCTTCTCCACAAAGAAGAAACCTCCACCAGCCGAGGAAGTAGATTTATGGATGAAGCCTTTCTGTAGGTTCTCCTTAATGTAGGCCGACATAGCCTGAGTCTCCGGTACAGAGAGCGGGTAGACCCTACCCTGGGGGTGGACTAGTCCCAGGCAGCTGGTCAATAGGGAAATCGTAGGGACGATGTGGAGGGAGAGTCTCCGCTTGCTTCTCAGAGAAGACACCCTGAAAGTCTTGATATGGTTGCGGCAGACCTGGCAGAGGCTTGGGAGCTGGTAGAGGAGGAGATGGGCAAACACGGCGAGGTGCCAATAGGCAGCGAGACTGGCAGTCTCAACCAGAACGCAAGACTTCACCTGTCTTCCAGTCGAGCATAGGGGCATGGCGCTGCAGCCATGAAAGCCCCAGGAGGACAGTCGAGGAAGAATGGTGTAGTACGAAAAATGCAATCCTCTCTTCGTGCAAAGCTCCTACTTGTAGGACCACCGGTTCCATCCAAAAGAGGATGGGGTCACACAGAAACTCACCAGTGACAGACGCGATGACCAAGGGTTGGTCTAAGCGGACCACCGAGAGACGATACTTGGCCACCAACGCTGCGTCCATAAAATTCCCAGCGGATCCGGAATCCAGGAAAGCAGCCACTTGAAAGGAGATCCTAGAATTGGTTGTGATAAGAGCTGGACCCATGAGCTGTGGAGAGGGATTGCTCACACCTAGCAATGCCTCTCACACGAAGCCTAGGTGTGTGCGTTTCCCGGACATTGCGGACGGAACGGGCAACCCCTGAGGAGATGTTCCGGGCTGCTGCAGTAGAGGCATAGATTCCCCTCACGTCGTCAATTCAGTTCTTGGGGAGACAGGTGGGCTCTGTCCACTTGCATGGCCTCTCCCATGGATGGCTGTGAAGGAAGCAGTGGAGGCTGAAGGAACACCAGTGCAAGGCGGGGCAGACGACGTGTTTGGACTGGATCGCGCTCTTGTCGGAGCTCTTCACGTCTCTCCGAAAAATGGATGTCTATATGGGTCGCCAGATGGATGAGCTCACTTAAAGAAGATGGAGGGTCCTGGGTGGCGAGGGCATCGTTGACCTGGCTGGAGAGGCCCTTCTTGAATGTGGCACACAACGCGGCATTGTTCCAAGCCAACTCCGAAGCTAGTGTGTGGAAATGCACGGCGTAGTCTCCAACAGAGGAGTTCCCTTGTTGCAGGTTTAACAAGGCGGTTTCAGCAGACGAGACGCGGGCAGGCTCCTTGAAGACACTGCGGAACTCCTGCAGGAATCTCCCCAGATCGGCTGTGATCGGATCGCCTCGGTCCCAAAGTGGGGTCGCCCAGGCCTGGGCTTTCCCGGATAGGAGACTGACCATGAAGGCCACCATGGACCTTTCAAGCAAGCGATGGTATTAGCCACGCCAGGGAGGGAGTCTAAGTAGGTCCGGTTTTCACCAGAGTCCGTCGCAAAGCGGGATGGACTTGCTGAGGCGGATTGCTACCAGGTCGCTACCCCTGACGTGACTTGCTTGCTATAGCTGCCGAGGTGTGGCACGGTACAGAATACTAAGGCAGGCTCGTAGTTCTGGACAGGCAGAATGGTCAGGGCAGGCTGCTAGATTCATGGTCAAGGGACGGAGGCAGAAGGTACGGTACATGGTATAATACAAGACACTATTGAACGCTTCCTCTCAAGGCACAGGGCGCTATCGATTTGGCAAGGCAGTAAAGAAGGGGCAGGACATAAATAGAGTCAGCACCCGGTGAAGCCAATCACCGGCACGCTGTCCCTTTAAATTGAGCTGCAGTGCCACGCGCTCGCCCGGCCAGCAGCAGAGTCACACGCTCGAAGCACAGCAGGAGCGTGGTGAAGTAAGTGAAGGGAGCTGCGAGCACGCCCGCAGCCTGAGGGTCGGGTTGCGGCGCTGCTCGCAGCAGGAGACGCCGCTGGGGTGTGGGTGTGCCTGCGACCCGACATGGGGGTCGCAGGGACACCTGTGACAGAATCCAAAATGCAAGAGACAATTTGCCCTAAATAAATATTTCTTTCTCCTGATCACAAAGTTGCCATCAAACTGGATCCAGATATTTTATATGGCTGCATAAGTATTAAACTTTTTTAGTAGTAAGTAGTTATCTAAGTCTTTCTTGAAACCCTCAATTGTTTCTGCTGTGACCAGATCCTCAGACAGGCTATTACACAGATTCATTTATGATGAAGAAGACTTTTCTCTTCTGGCGATAGAATCTTTTTTCTTCCAGACAAAGGGAATGTCCCTTTGTCTTTGAGGGCCTTTACATGAAATAGCTTTTCCCCATACTTTTTGTAGGGGCCATTTATATACTTTTGTAAATAAATCATGTCTCCCAGTAGCTGTCTTTTCTCAAGACTAAATAATTCTTTTAACCTCTCCTTATAACATAGGAGGGTGGTGTCAACTAATTGCACTATGCTTAACGCCACTATGTTTAACTTTCTATTACTAGAGCCACCATCTTTCAACACTCTTCTGCATTGTTTATACAATGCAGAAGGGTATACAGACAACTGTGCCCCTTAGTGGTAAAGTACCCAAGAGAACTTAATGTTAAAGTAAAAAGAAAAGAAGAATGTTTAGAAATATAAATATTAATAAAAAGTATTAATGTCACAGGTGTCCCTGCTTCCTGCGCTGCGGCTAGTGAGTGCCCCCGTGTCTCTAACCCTATTGATCCAGACACAGGTGCCGCCACGACCCGCGTTTCCCTGCGCTTGTACTCATCGCTCCCTACTGTACTTGCGCCGGCCGCCCGGCATGCGCGTCCCAGCTCTCTGTACGCGTGCCAGTCCTGTAAAATTTAAAGGGCCAGCGTGCCTTTGATTTGTTATTACCAGGCGCTGATCCTATTTAGTCTGCCTCTTTCACTTGTCCCTTGCCAGATCTATGTGCTGTTGTTGCCTTAGAGAAAGTGTGCCCTGTGAATCAGTCTCTATCATGTTCCTGACCTCCTGTCTTTGTCCCCTGACTATGCTTTGCCTGCCGTCGGCCCTGACCTTCCAGCCTGTTTCTGACTACGAGCCTGACATACGATTCTGTACCTTGCTACAACTCAGCAGCCATCACAAGCAAGTCGCATCAGGGGTACAGACCTGGGGGTCTCTTGCCGCAGCAAGCCCAACCTGCTTTGCGGTAGGCTCTGGTGAAAACCAGAGGGTCTTTAGACTCTGCTCCCTGACATAGTTTTCACCATCGCTTGCAGTGATCCAGTGGATCCACCACCCACAGGTGTCACAATTAAAAGTTCTAATCACCCCCTTTCTGCCATTCTACAAATAAAAAAATTAAATAAATAGAAAAGTTACACATAATTGTTATTGCTGCATCTGTAAAAGTCCGATCTATTAAATATAACATAATTTATCCCGAACGCTGAACTCTGCAGAAGAAAAAAAAATTAAAATGGCAAAATTGCGTTCTCTTGGTCATTTCATGTTCTCAAAGGGATAAAAAAAATTGCATTTATCCCAAAATGGTACCAATAAAAAGTAAACTTCAGCCCATACTCAGGTTCATAAGTGGAAGAACAAAAAAGTTATTGGTCACTAAAAATGGTGCTGCGGTGCAAATTTAAGAACTAAAGAATGTTTGCATTTTTTTAACAGTACTAAAACATTAAAATAGTAAAAACCCTACATATTTGGTATTACTGAAATCATAATGACCTGAAGAATAAAGATAACAGATCATTTATACCAAGAATGAACACTGAAAAAAGAAAACCCATGCAAACCTGGTGCAAGTATGCTTTTTTTTTTCACATTTCGCCCCACACAATTTCTTTCAGGTTTCCCAGTATAATCTATGGTACGGTCAATGATACCATTAAAAAGTACATCTTGTTCTGCAAAATAAAAGCCCTTATATGTATATGTAGCTGAAAAAAGTAAAGAAGTTAAGGCTCTTAAAAGGTAGGGAGGAAAAAAAATGAAACCATATTATTATAACCGGCTGACAGGAAGGAGTTAATTCAACTAAAATTCTTCCTAGTACTCAGGTTTCCCACTACAGTCCAAAAAATACTTCTAGGCTAACTGATCTCAGAAATTAAATCCACTATTTGAACCTGTGGCAAAAAAATAAATCTAATGAGAGCAGCATGAATATTCATGCTAGTGTAGTGTGACAATAGTGGAATAATTAGAATAATTGCATCTTAAATAATTAGCTATACAAGGTTACTGGGAGAAAACCTTTTTAGATCATTGCATCAGCTTCCTAGGATTTAATAAATGAATAAGTAACATAGAATATAGCTAGAGATATACCTAATAGTGGTTTATATCACAACAACTTATGTTATGATCAAAAACAACTACAGTAAAGAGAAATAATACTGTGAAACTATACAAGAACAGAGTATAGCAACTACAGGAGAAAATGCAGTGACTTTTTAAAAATATAGTATAGTTGATGATTCCCAACTTTATTACTATGAAGATTTCCCTAAAAAATCCAAAACCATTCCACACAGAGATTTGAAACAGAAATGTTTATGATAAATTCTACAATAAGATATCATGGCAATCACTTCCTCATGGCTTCATCGGCCTCCCTCTGCTCCGCCTTTGTCAAGGAGGATGAAATCAGTTTGTCATTTGTACTGTAAAGCTATGTCTACACAGCACAGAAAAACGTCCATTTTTAGAGAACGAAAAACGTTGAAAAAACTACTGAGAAGAGGTCCCATAGACTTCCATAGTAAAAACATCCTGTTCTCTCCACAGAATGTTTTTTTTTTGCTGCTCGTCATTTTTTTTAAACCTGTTGCAAAAAACGACTGAGCAGGGCAAAAAATTTAACACCGAAGTCTATGTGAAGCGCTGGTCATTGTTTGGCACATTTTTTAGAGCGTTTTTTGGCAAAAAACTCGCAAAAGAACGCAAAACACGCCGAAGCACTGACATTTTTCGGCTGCTTTTAACAGGCAGTGGACAAAAAACTCAGTTTTATTAACATTTTTAGGATTTGGTTTCAGGTAGTTTTTTGTCCAATGCTGTGTAGACCTAGCCTAAGGATTAGTGTTGAGCGATTATAATCGACAAAGTTGAAATCGTCTCGGTTTTTATGTTGATCAGAATTTTCCGATCACATGATAATTTAGGTGAGAATCTGCGCATAATCTATTAATATCGCGCCATTTTCGGCGCTTCCTGTCATTTTGGCGGCCAGCAAATCAGCTTAGAGAATAGAGCAGGGTGAGCTGGGTGTGCAACGTCATTACTGTGATGTGTATGGTTGTGATTGGCTGTAAAAATCACATGACCTCGTTTTACATAGAACAGCCCTTCCTGTTCAGCATCAGTGTGTGTCTGTGTCTCTTAAGAGCAGGACGTCTGTCAGCTTTCTCCTGAATACAGCTCCGTGACACAGTTCTCTTTGTTCACAGAGACAACTATGCTTTTAGCTGTGAACATTAGAACATAGGTAGATTAGAGAATTTCAGTTTTTAGTTAGTTTGGCTGAGAGTTTGAAAGAAGCATCTAGCGCTGTACAGCCGCGGGGGGGGAGGGGGAGGAAGGTGCTGGCGAACACAGGCAGACAGGCAGGCAGGCTTTTGAAAGCAGAGTGTATATTGTGTAGTCCAGACTGAATCTGTATTGAAATGGCTTTTTATTAATAGTTTTTGGCCTGTTTTTGATGAAATAATACCTTGTATTTTATGCAGCCTGTACTTATATTAGGAAGCAGAACTTTTCTAGTAACTGCAGGTGTATTTGATAGGTGCAAAACCCACCTTTTATTATCCATACACGATTTAATTTTTTTTTTTCACTTTTGTGCAGCCCAGTTTTGTTCAAAGACCCACTTTGTACTTACAATAGGATACAGAACTTTTATAGTCACCTCAGGTGTATTTCATATGTACAAAAACCACCTTTTATTATCCGTACACAATTTAATTAGGTTTTTTTTCACTTTGGCGCAGGCCATTTTTGTTGAAAGACCCATCTTGTACTTATATTACCATACAGAAATTTGCTAGTAATTGCTGTTGTATTTCATAGGTGCAAAAACCACCTATTATTATCAGTACACAATTTAATTACGTGTTTTTCACTTTGGCGCAGCCCAGTTTTGTTCAAAGACCCACTTTGTACTTACAATAGGATACAGAACATTTCTAGTCACCGCAGGTGTATTTCATAGGTGCAAAAACCACCTTTTATTATCCGTACACAATTTAATTAGCCTTTTTTAACTATGGCGCAGGCCATTTTTGTTTCATAGACCCATCTTGTACTTATATTACCATACAGAAATTTGCTAGTAATTGCTGTTGTATTTCATAGGTGCAAAAACCACCTATTATTATCAGTACACAATTTAATTACGTGTTCTTCACTTTGGCGCAGCCCGGTATTGTTCAAAGACCCAATTTGTACTTACAATAGGATACAGAACCTTTCTAGTCACCGCAGGTGTAATTCATAGGTGCAAAAACCATCTTTTATTATCAGTACACATTTCAAATAGGTGTTTTTTATACTTTGGTGCGGCCCAGTTTTGTTCATAGAGCCACCTTGTACTTAAATTTGAATACAGAAATTTTGGAGTTATTGTTGGTGTATTTCATTGGTGCAAAAACCACCTTTTGTTATCTGTATAACTTTTAAATAGCTGTATTGCACGTGGTGCGGCCCTAGTTTTTTTCAAATAGCCACGTTGTATGACAATTCTGATAGAAAAATTTTCAAGCAACTGTTCTCATTCGTCATTGCTGCAAAAAACGCAATTTCTCATCCGTGTAACTTTTAAATAGTTTAATTGCACTCGTTGAATCTCATTTTGGCGCAGATAGCGCACTTGTATGATAATTTGTTGAAAACTATCAATCAGTTGTAAATCCCTGGGACTGAAGGAAGAACACTGTTGATTTTGTCTTATGGTTCTTCCACCAGACCGCATTTCACAGGTATTCGCTAGAAACATTTCAGTTTCTAATCCTAGTTGGCTGTAGGAAATTAGAGGGATTTAAGAATAGCTGTGATTTGCCAACTTTTAATTAGAGACTGTCAAAAACTCTACCATTCTTTCTTAAATTTTTATCTTTCTGAACATGGAGCAAAATGCAGGTGGTAAGCGAGCAAAGAGGGTTGTCGGACATGGTGGTAGAGGTACGAGAGAAGGTGCTCCTTCCAGTGCTGGTGACAACACGCATACCAGCGGATCGTCGGTTGCAGGACCGTCAGGCCTGTCATCGCTGGGTCAGGGCCCTGTGAATCTCAGAAACGAACAGCGTCGCCAATCTGTTCTTCAGTGGTTAATGCAACCTGCATCCAGCAGTCATACCTCCTCGTCCTCCCAGTCACGGCCACAAATGTCGTAATCATTATCGTCATGTGGGTCATGCGGGTTTTGGAGTCATGCTGCGGTCCAGGACAGGGATAGTCAATGTCCAGTTCAACTAAAATGGTGGTTGAAAGACTCCTTTTTCCGGCACTTTTTAAATGTGGGGGTCATGCAGGTTTGGGGCTCATGCTGTGGCCCAGGACAGGTATAGTCAATGTCCAGTGAAACTAAAATGGTGGTTCAAAGACTCCTTTTTCTGGCACTTTTGAATCTGTGGGTCATGCAGGTTTAAGGTTCATGCTGCGGTCCAGGACAGTTATAGTCAATGTCCAGTTCAACTAAAATGGTGGTTAAAAGACTCCTTTTTCCGGCACTTTTTTAATCTGTGGGTCAGATAGGTTTAAGGGTCATGCTGCGTTCCAGGACAGGGACAGTCAATGTTCAGTTCAAGTAAAATGATGGTTCAAATCATACTGCCTTCTGGCACTTTTTAATTTGTGGGTCATGCAGGTTTAAGGGTCATGCTGTGGTACAAGACAGGGATAGTGAATGGTCTGTGACTTTTTTTCTGTGACTTTTATAACCTAAGTGTGTTGCCCAAGATGTAGCACGTATCCATTTGACTGTTGTGGATGTTAATTCCAGCTTCTCCAGCCCTGTTTGGGTGTAAGAATGAAGGTGTTGTTCCTCTCCCATAGACTTTAATGGTCATCGGCGATAATCTATTATCGACTATCGGAAATCGTCTTGTTAATTGACGATATCGACTATCGACCTGATGACGATTGTCGACGTAATCGCTCATCACTACTAAGGATGAATGCACATGGGATTGATGTGTGAAAAATTTCCGCAGGTAAATCTGCAGGTAAAATCAGCAACAGATTTTTGTTCAGAAATGTCCCGCCCCCCATGCGATTATGCATGTAATATGTATGTTATATATTTATGTTATAGCTTAGTAGACTACTGTTTTTCATCTAAATGAATCCTGTAAAAGAAGGTATGTGTTATACCATATAAACTTATGGCCACCGTATGCCTAAGTATGGCAAACATAATAGGCATCATTTTAAAGCTCCAGGGACATCAATGTCCACATATGGACAATTATCACCGGAGCTTACAGCAGCAGAGAAGGCATGTCTTTCCTTTCCTCCTCCTGGGCTAGTAGCGGATCGAAGAAACACTAATCCTTTTTAAAATTAGGTTCACTAAGCTTAAATCAGATACACTCCTATATGAAATAGATGAAACAATTACATGTAAAATTATACAATTTAATTGAAATGAACATAAAATACCAATAGACTATAGAAAATCAAAGGAATGAGAAAAGCACATTTGAATTTGAGGTGGTGCACACTACTGTCCATAGCACAACAGCTTTGCTTTTCAAGTGAATTATGTTTTACATTGTGAACGCATATACAGTTCATACACTTCAAGTCTTGGTTATTGTTGCTCCATTCCTTGCTATTACTGGCGCATGTCAGCTGCAATTAGCAGCTGAAACCGGCTTTCTATTTGGCGGGATTATCGAGTAATCCCCCTTCATAGAACCTTGCTAGCACCAGAACATATGGGTATGTCATGTGTCATTAAGGGGTTAATGACTTCCATATGCTTATATGAATTTTGCACTTTGTTGATCATGCTTTATAATTGCTATTCAAATCATGTTGTAATTAAATATTATTTTTATTCCTGTAGCACTTGGGCATTTATTATATGAATTTACTATATATTATGGGTCTATCTATGAATTTGGAATAATTAAAGGGGGGTCTATGCATCTATTTTGAATATTAGTTATTATTAACATTGTATGTTTATATTTTTTTATCTGTACTGCCTGTACCCAGCCATTCTTGTTTATTGATAGTGCTTTTTGAACACTATATTTCACATAGTTTGAATGTTAATCTATGGTATGTTAATCTAAATACAATCATTTAATTTTGTAAATAATGGTTCCATTTAATTAATACAGGAATGTCTCTGTGTAAATGCTGGCAGTAACTATGGTATCACTGTCAACAGGGAGTTGCAGGAGACAAAAAGATCATTGGCTGGCTTCTATCAGTAAATGGTAACTGTCAATGGTTGGACTGTTAGGCTATGTCTACACAGCAATGAAAAACGATCATATTTGCAGCGGATTCTAAATCCGGCGAAAATACGATCGTTCATGCTATCCATAGACTTTAATAGAAAAAACTACTTGTTTTCTACACAGGTTGTTTTTTCTCCACTCATCTTCTGGCTCTGGTGTATTATACAACATGTATAATACGCCAGCGTCTTTTTTTTCGTCATCTTTCATTCAATTGAATATATGGACCAACGGCAAAAAAACAAGAACCAACCGTGTTTTTTGCCAATGCAGTGAAAAAAAACGCGGCCAAGCATTGGAAAAAAACAAACGGTCGCCTTTCAACCATTTTTTGTCCTTTGCTGTATGGCCCCAGCCTTAGATCATTAAAGTTTGTCCTGGTAAAGTCAGTTAGCATTCTTCTTCTTTAATGAAGTGTTAACCCCTTAAGGACCCAGCCAGTTTTGGCCTTACGGACACAGCCCTATTTTTGAAATCTGACATGTGTCACTTTATGTGAGAATAACTTTTTGACATTTTTACCTATCCATGTGATTCAGAGATGGTTTTCTCGTGCCCCAATTGTGCTTTAAGTTAGTAAGAAAATTGTATCCTACAATCTTTTTTGTTTGTGAAAAAATCAAAATTTCATGAAAATTTTGAAAAATTTGTGTTTTTTAAAAGTCCCAAAAATTTCTGCGTGAAAGCGATAATTATTACCAAAAAATGTTTTAACTAGCATCTATCATATGTCCACAAAAGGTTGGATTTTTTTTAAATGTCCTTTTTTTATGAATTAGAGGGCTTAGAAATTTAGTAAAATTTTCCCCCCCCTTTTTCAAAAAAATTTTGCAATTTTACATTTTTTTAGGGACCTTCCAGTTTGACGTGGCTTTGGGGGGCCTGTTGTTAGATACCCCCAAAATGATGCCTTCTAAGAAACTAGCCCCCTAAGTATTACAACAGTGTTTGGAGTTTTATAACCCTTGGGTATTTCACGAAATTAAAAAGCAAAGTGGAGGTGAAATTTAAAAAATTTACTTTTTTTGCGATTTTCAATTTTATCCATTATTCATGGAATAGGTAAATGTGTAGGTAAATCAATTAATATCTTTCCCCAGGTCTCCTTTTTTTGAGTATCCCATATGGGGCCCTTTTATTTTTGCTAAACCCTAACCCCCAAATAGGGGGGAGCCCCCTACTGGACTCGGGGGGTCTCTTTTTCAATGCAATTTTATTTAGGGCCCCTTTTCAGGTTTGAGGACCCCCTAAGGTGCTAAAATTAATAAACACCCCAAAAAAGCCCATTTTGGGAAAATACACCCCCTTAAGGTATATTCGGTGTGTGTGAGTATATCGACCCCACGGGGTGATTCAAAATTTTTTTTTTTTAGCATTGGGCTGGAAAAAAAAAAAAAAATTTTTCCCTTTTAACTGAAATTTTTTAGCTTAAAATTTTCTATTTAAAAGGGGAATTTGGAAAAAAAAACCCCAAAATTTTGTTAAGCAATTTCTTTCAAGTTCAGCAATATTACATGTGGGGTAAAACTGTGTTTTGGGCATGGGGGCGTACAACGGGGGGCGCTATTTGGTTTTTGGAACGCAGTTTTGGGGGGGGCCATGTGCATTTGAAAAGTCACAAAAGATCCAAACGGGTAAAATTTTCAAAGTGCCCCATTTTAGATTCAACACCCTCAGGATCTCTCTAGGGGTGTTTGTGCTTTTGGGCAACGGTGTTCCATCGTTTTTTTAGCTTTGGGGCATGAAAATGGGGGGGAAAAACGCAGTTCCCCCATTGTTTTTTGGGCTTCAATTTTACAGCGTTCGCCTGCAGTGAAAGATATGTAATTTTACTTGGGGTCGGTAAAATTTGCAAGGGTAGAAATTTTATATAGTTTTTTATGTTTTATTCTTTTTAACAATAGAAAAGGTCTATAAAAAAAGGGTTTTTTTATGTTGTCCTTTCTGCATTCTAACTTTTTATTTTGCTGTTTTGGGCAGGCTGTGTGGGGCCCTTGTTTTTTGCGGGGTAAATTTGATCTTTTATTGGGTTTACCTGAGGGGGTGCATAAAACTTTGTTCACTTTTTATTGGTTTTTGTGGGATTTTGAAAATCCTGGGTTTTTTTTATTTTTATTTTTTAAGGGGTCACTCTGTGTTAGATTGACATGCTAGCTTTACCGCAGGCGATACGATTACAGTAATACCCAATTTTGATATTTTTTTTTTTTTTACTGCTTTTATACATTTAAAACACTTTTTTTAAAAACAGGAAAACACATTTTTGGGGAATCGCTTAGTCTAGGCCATAACTTTTTTATTTTCTGTCTATGGACTGTGTACAGGCTTTTTTTTTGGGGGATGAGTTGAGTTTTTTTTTGGGTATCTTTTTTTGGGGGGACAAAAACTTTTTGATCATTTTTTAAAATCCTTTTTTTGGGAAAGACAAGTAAAAAAAATATGAAACCCTAGTAGTGTTTTTTTTTTTTTTTTTTTTAACAGCGCTCATGTGCAGTTTCCGTAAAAAATAGTGTTAGCATTTTTATCGACAAAGTTGAAACGGAAAGGGTTTTTATGGTGATCGAAATTTCCAATCATGCGATAATTAAGGTTAAAAATCTGGCATCATTTTTAAAGATGGCCTTTTTCGGCGCTTCCTGTAATTTTGGCGGCCCAGCAAATAATTACAGAAAGAAGAGGTGAGATGTTGAGGCGACGCAGACTGGGAGGGGTTATGGTTGCGATTTGGAAAAAAATCACATGACCTCGTTTTACAAGAACAGCGTTCCTTTTTTCAGCCTAAATGTCTCTCAGGTCTCATGGGGATAGGACCTTGCGCTTGCCTGTGGCAAAAGCTCAGCGAAATTTTGTCTATTTTTTGCACAAGAAACCTCTACTATTTCTGTGATCCTTCCCCAAAATTTTTTAGATTAGGATTTGAAAATTTTTTTTGGTTTTGCAGAGAATTTTAAAAACAGAAACTACCCCCTGTAAATTCACGGGGGGGAGCGGGGGGGGGGGGCCCCGGGGCGAAAAAAGAAAACTCTATCTATAAAAAAACACTGGGTAAAATTCACCAAGACTTGTTAGACATTGTAGTGGAAATCTTTTTATTAACAGTTGCTATTGAAATATTTCCTGGGGTATTGGGGAGCCTGAACTTAAAGGATACACATCTTTTAAAAACTTTAGGTCTCTTTGTTAGCTGCAAAACACCACTTTTATTACAGTTACATTTTGATAGGTGTTCATTTTTTAATTTTACCAATTAAAAACCTGTACTTTGATATATCCCCCCTTGCTTAAAATTTCAATACGCAATCTTGTGGCGCACAGGTTGTTTTTGCCAAAAATACCGTGTATCATACGAAAACATAAAAAGATGTTTTTTTGACTTTTGGCACCCCCGATTGTTCATTGCGCACATCCACTAAATCTTAAAAAAAGCAATTCTATAGTCATACAGGTGAATTGAAAGGTGCAAAAATACCGTTTATTAACCAAAAAAAACAGTTTGTGTTTTTTGATTTTCGCACCCAGCATTGTTCATTGACGCAGTCTACGTAAACTTAAAACCGCAATTCTATATCACCACAGGTGAAATTGAAAGGTCAAAAAAATACGTTTTTTATACCAAAACATAACGTTACGTTTTTTTGATTTTGCGCACCCAGCATTGTCATTGACGCGCATCTACGTAAAGCTTTAAAAAAGCAATTCTTATTCACCACGGGGGAATTGAAAATGCGAAAATATGTTTTATTATACAAAAAAATAACATTACGTGTTTTTTTGACTTTTGCGCACCAACATTGTTCATTGACGCAGCATTACGTAAAACTTAAAACAGCAATTCTAATTCACCACAGGTGAATTGAAAGTGCAAAAAATATCATTTTATACCAAAAATAAAGTTAGTGTTTTTTTTCTTTTTCCCCCCAGCATTGTTTTATTGACGCAGCCCCTAGTAAATCTTAAAAAAGCAATTCTATATACCAGGTGAAATTTAAGGTGCAAAAAATACCATTTATTATATCAAAACATAACAGTTCGGGTTTTTTTTACTTTTGGGCACCAGCATTTTTCTTACGCAGCATCTACGGAAATCTTAAAACACAATTCATATTCACCACAGGTGAATTGAAAGGTGCAAAAAATACTGGTATTATACAAACATAACATTTCAGACATAACAGCTCCTTTTCCCCCACTTTTTTAAAAAGGGGGTCAGAAGGTTTAAAGGGCAAAACTGCGGTCCGGACAGGTTAGTCAAGTCCATGAAACTAAAATGGGGGTGAAAGACTCCTTTTTGCGGAATTTTAAAAACTGGGGGGCATGCAGGTTTGGGGTCATGCTGTGTTCCAGGGCAGGGATATTTAAGTCCAGTTCAAGTAACATGATGGTTCAAACATACTGCCCGGCCTTTTTTAATTTGTGGGTGATGAGGTTTAAGGGTCAGGCTGTGGTCAAAAAACAGGAATATGAATGGTCTGTGAATTTTTTTCTGTGACTTTTTATAACCCAAAATGTGTTGCCTAAATGAAACACGTATCCATTTGATGTTGTGGATGTTAATTTCAGCTTTCCAGCCTTGTTTTTGGGGGTGTAATAATGAAGGTGTTGTTCCCCCCATAGACTTTAAAAGGGGAATCGCTCTAATCGATTTTTCACTATCGAAAAAAACCCTTTTCGTTTGCGGCCCCACTAAAGATACGCTCGATCTCGATAGCCAACGCAATGCTCAACACTAGTAATTAAATTAGCTTTACTCTGTGGGTCGATAAAGGTTATGGCATAAAACCCAAATTTTTATATTTTTTTTTGTTGAAAGCACTTTAAAAAAAAAATTTTTTTATGTGTAAAAGAGTATTTATGCATCCTATCTTTAGAGCCCTAACTTTTTTTATTTTTCCGTATAAGAGCTGTGTTAGGACTTTTATTTGGGGATAACTGCGTTTTAATTTGGGACAAGGGTTTGGGGTTTATAGGGAATTTTTTATCACTTTTTTCCTTTTAGTGCTGCGGGTGAACAAAAATCTTAATTCTTGATTTTTTCTTTTTTTTTTTTTTTTACGGCTTCACCATACGGGGGAAATTAACATAACAGATTTTTTGGGGAGGTTTTTACGCACCCCGGGAAAAACAAAAAATTTGGGGCTTTTTTATTTTTTTATCTTTTTTGGAGCGATTGGCGTTTTTAAAGGGGAAAAAAAGGGCTGGTAGTGTTTTTTTATTTTATTTTTCGTGTTTGTGTTTTACTTTTTTTTCACTTTTTTTACTTTTTTCCATTTTTTTTTTTCTTTTTCCCCATAGGGATTTGAATAAATCTTCAGACCCCCATTCAATAGGAATCAGTACATGCCCGTGGGTGTGTACTGGTTCCTATACAATTTTCAGTCACGAAGCAGGGCCAGCCCCAGGCACGGCCGGGCACCGGACTCACAAAAAAAACCCCAAGGCATTTAGCCTTTTGTGCTGTCTTTCACACCCCCAGGGAG
>JAODAL010024862.1:0-59726 GCA_025379985.1 Phyllomedusa bahiana | reverse complement strand
AAAGTAAGAAAGCTATGGCTGTCAAGAATAGGAACAACATAAAAACGCAAATTTTTATAAAAACTCGCTTCTATTGTGTAAATGTAATAAAACATCAAGAAACTATTTAAAATTTATATCATTATTAATTTGTTAAGACCCCATAGTAAAAGTTATTCCTGTTTTCACAATTTTTTTTTTTTTTTTTTTATCCCGTTTGGCGAGTACTGTAAAATTGAAGCCCAAAAAAATGAAAAAATCTGCAAAAAAAAGTGGAATTTTGAAATTTACTTCCACTTTGCTTTAATTCCTGTGAATCACATAATGGGGTTAAGAAACTTTCCCTAAATGCGGTTTTGGACATACTTTTTAGGGGTGTAGTTTCTTAGAGGAGGTTCATTTATGGGGGTATCTAACATACAGATCAATCAAAGTCACGTTAGAACTGGACAGGTCCCTAAAAAATGTATATTTGAAAATTTTCTTGAAAAATTTGAAAAATTACTACTAATTTTTAAGCCCTCTAATGTTGTTAAAATAAAAAAAAAAAAAATTATAAAAAGCTATTATAAATAAAAATTATGCCAATACTACTGCAGACATATGGTAGATGTTAGTTATTATATATTTTGAGTGGAATAAATATACTGTCTTACATGGCAAGGAAATTTTTGAAGTTTGAAAATTGGTAAATTTTTCAAATTTTTCACGATAATTTGTATTTTTCACAAATAAAACAAGCATTTTTTGGACAAATTTCTTACTATCTTTAAAGCAACAATGTGTCACGAGAAATACAATCTCCTGAATCACATGGATAGGTTAAAGTCGTTAAAAAAGTTATTCTAACATTAAAGTGGACACATGGACAGATTTCAAAAATTGGGGTCTCTGTCAAAAACTGCTCTGGCGGTAAGGGGTTAATTTATATCTATTTATATAGAAATATAATATATAGTATATATATCTATGTATATTTATATATATTATTTATACATATATTATATGTATATTTATTTATTTATTTACTTTTATATCGGTATCATTTAAAAAAAAAAAAATTCCTTAAATCCTGCAGTTTTCACTTTGGCCACTAGGCATCATAAATAGTCTGAACTCTATGTTTGCTAGAGAAACATTTTCATCAGTCTCTCCTAACCAGCACAAACAGGATTACGATGAGAGGGTGAACACCAATGTGTATAGATAAACATAGGATCCACCAGTCGCAATTGGAGATGTCACAGTCCCCCTCTCAGACACTGACTTTCTATCCGGTCACAGTAGGCATGTCTAGTAAAACTCTCCTATAGAACGTCAATGGGATCTAATCAGTTCAAGGCTATATGTGCATGAAGATGTCATGTAAAGCATCTCCTCTAAATGCTGTTTAAAAGTCAGGCAAGATGGCCGCCCCCATAATCAGAAAACAGAAATTAAAAAAAAACTACAAACAGAAAATAAAAATTGCTAAGAAATAAAGTCTTGTTTTAATTAGTATAAAAAAAATGGCGACCGATTCCCTGTCAGGCTATGTTCATACGTTTCAAATATTAAAATTAGATTAGCTTGATTCCAATGTAAATTACGCCTCGTCGTTCACAACGAGTCGTATTTTTCCCCCCGCGACGTATTTTCAGCATGTAAATTACGATCTCGTAAAAATTTAGTTCACCTGTCACTTTATTGAGGCGTATTTCGCAACGTAAATCCCCATAGTAAAGGAATGGGGAATGTATTTACGACGCGAAATACGCGCCAACACTTTGGGAAACGTATTTGCAAAACGTATTCGGGACGTATTTGCGGACGTAATTACGCCCGCAAATACGCCCCGAAATAAGCCGTGTGAACATAGCCTCATGGTGATAAGTTGATCACAGGTCGTCAGTTGATCAACTGTAATTTGTGGGAAATCCAGCAGCAAGTGTTCAATTTATCCCACAACGTCACCACAGGAGAAGCTGAGCATTACACAGTGGTCATTAAAATCAATGTTCGGCCGATTCATAAAAGATATATGGAATTTCTCCATCACTTTTTCATATTCAAGAAGATTTTATTAATGGACAAATAAAATGAGTCACTTTATTTTTACACATATGCATAAACGACAGATAAGTGATAAATAAAATTTACAGGGGCCCATAAACCTCAATAATACAAAAGAAAAACAGATCCTGCCCAAGGAAACAAAAAGGGCCCCCGTTCTTTAGGGGCTTTTTTTTCCGCGGATTGGCCCTTTCTGCCGCCGGTTTTGCGTTTCAGTACGGGCGCCAAATCCGTCGAAAAAAATTTAACGGTAATTTCCACTGCTCCCTAGAGAACTGTGGTTTCCCCGTCCTCCTCCCCCTGGGCCCAAAATTCCCCGGGGGGGAGAAATTTTGACATGCAAAATTATCCAGGCCAATACGGCCAGGGGAAAATGAAATCTAGGGGGGCCCGGGGGGGGCCCACGCCCCCCCCCCCCCCCCCCTTTTTAAACCCCTGAATTTTCCAGGGGTTTTTCCGGGCCGGGAAATTACGGCTTAAAAAAACCGTGAAAAAGGGCCTAAAATCGAAACGAAGAAAAAAAAAAAAATGTTGGGAAGCAAACAAAAGGGAATAAAAACCCCTTTCTTAAAAATGAAATATAAAGTAGAACCAGTACAACAAGAGGGTACTATACGCACCCCCACGGATAGGGCACAAAGAAAGGCCGCAGGTCGATGTTGTGTAAGCAACTAGAAAAACAAAGCATCAACATATAGACAAACAAAATCTACACAAAAATACCCCCCAAAGTTTATCACGGGGCCCACCCCAAAAAGGGAAAAAATGGGAAAAGAAAAAAAAAAGGGGAGAAGGAGGGGAAGGGGTGAAAGAAGAGAAAAATGCTCTCCCACCACATCGAGCACTTTAAGAAGTAATTGAAAGAAAAAGTGGGGAATTTAGAATCTCCATCACTTTTAACTCACAGGGCTTATTGTTTCATTACGTCACCAAAAAGCCAGAGAACGAGGAGGTGGAAGGTCCTCTGGTGACACTGAAAGGTGTTTACATCACTTTACTGGCAGCCAAAAAATGCCTATTGCGGCATTGGCTTGTTTCTACGATTCCTGAGCTTTCTGAGCTCTGGGACTGCCTGAAACAAGCGCTGTGTATGGCGAAGCTGGAGGTGGAAAGGAATAAAGAGAGAGAAGCAAAAAATTTCTTGAAAAAGTGGAGACAGTTTATTTCTACACAGTATACGACGGAGGAGATAAAGTCAATATTAGAACCTTTTAAATACACAGAATACTACTTGTTGGAGAAATTGAAAGGCACGCTGGGGAACTTGGATATTGGAGGTTAGAGTAGGTAGGAGTATGATGCGTTTTGGGGGTTGTATTTGGGTCATGTTGGAAGGGGCTAGAGGGTAAGTTGGGTTAGGGGGGTTACAAAGTCAGAAATAGGGAATGAAGTTTAATGTTGTTTTTCATACATCTGTTGTCCTTTCTGTATTATTATTATTATTTTTTTTAAAGCGCCATTGATTCCAGGGCGCTGTACAATCGAGGGGTTACATACAATACTAAAACAAACGTTACAAAGATAAATGAATCAATGACAATGTGCACGACAGAGGGATGAGGACCCTACCCGCGAGGGCTTACAATCTACAAGGAGGGGGAAAGAGACAGGAGGGGGGGGGCAGACATGTATGAGGGGGAAGTAGTGACAAGTTTAGTGAAGGTTGTAGGCAAGCCTGAAGAAATGGGTATAACGAATAGTTAGCTTCTTCGCAATAGTATTAGTGCAAATTGATTGGATGATACATTTGACTTGTATTGACTTAATTTCTAAATAAAAATTTGTTTAAAAAAAAAAAAATCCATGTTCTGGCTGTGTCGTTCATGGATGTACTAGGTCCTCCAGAGCAAGAGTTATACTTTGTTCTAGAACAGGGGTGTCAAATTGTGGTCTCTCCAGCTGTTGGGAAACTACAACTTCCATCATGCCCACTGTTATAGATTATACAAATGCATGATGGGAGTTGTAGTTTCCCAACAGCTGAAGGGCCACAGTTTGACACCCGTGTTCTAGAAGATAAGAGTCTTAAATGGGGAACCCTGTTTTATTTTGTCCGAATCCCTGGAGGTGTATTGTAAACCAGACTGCCCAGGGCAATGGTTGCAGTGCATTGACTTTACATTGTTGCTCTTCAGCATGTCAGGTTATCGGGATGTACGATTACATCGCGCAGAACGACGACGAGCTGGCTTTCTCCAAAGGTCAAGTCATCAACGTGCTGAACAAAGAGGATCCAGACTGGTGGAAGGGAGAGCTGAACGGCCAAGTGGGTCTCTTTCCTTCCAACTATGTCAAGCTAACCACAGACATGGATCCCAGCCAACAATGTGAGTAGAGCTTATGTGTGGGCCTCTTCCATAAGTCTTGCCTCTTAACTTGTAGATGACATGCAGCATTGCTGTGATTCTGCGGCTCTTTGCAGAAATCAAAGCTTTGCCGACTGCTGCCTCACACCCAGCGCTTTTAAAGATCTTCCGCAAAGTGAATTTCAGTAGTGCTCCAAGCCTGTCCATGTGGCCCCCATCCATTTGTCCAAACATCAACTTTACATGTTACATCATGTGATTTGTTCTTTTCACAAATGGGACTACTGTAGGGTAAGGCACCTGATGGGTAAGAGTAAATTTAACCAGTCTTGTTTTACCCACCCACACACAATGATTGACAGCTTTTCCTGTATACACATTTATATAGGATAAGATGTCAATCATCCTGTGTGGACAGGGAAATCTGAACTCTCACTGTCTGTCCTAGGAGTCCTGTCCAGATTTACTTTGCTTTTTACTCTAAAATCTTGCTCCAAATCACGTAAACCTATATATCACAGAGCTCAGTTTCTCTCCTCTATCATATAATCCTATATATCACAGAGCTCAGCTTCTCTCCTCTATCATATAACTCTATATATCACAGAGCCACTCCCTATCTATTATAACCTATATATCTCAGAGCTCAGCTTCTCTCTCTATCATATAACCCTATATACACAGAGCTCCTCTCCTCTATCCTATAACCCTATATATCACAGAGCTCAGCTTCTCTCCTCTATCATATAACCCTATATATCACATAGCTCTTCTCCTCTATCCTATAACCCTATATATCAGAGCTCAGCTATTCTCCTCTATCATATAACCCTATATATCACAGAGCTCAGCTATTCTCCTCTATCATATAACCCTATATATCACAGAGCTCAGCTCATCTCCCCTATCATATAACCCTATATACTCACAGAGCTCAGCTCTCTCCTCTATCATATAACCCTATTATCACAGAGCTCCTCTCCTCTATCCTATAAACCTATATATCACAGAGCTCAGCTATTCTCATCTATCATATAACCCTATATATCACAGAGCTCAGCTTCTCTCCTCTATCATATAACCCTAAATATCACAGAGCTCAGCTTAACTCCCACAATCATATAACCCTATATATTACAGTGCTCAGCTTCTCTCCCTCTATCATTATAACCCTATATATCAAGAGCCAGCTCCTCTCCCTCTTCATATAACCCTATATATCACAGAGCTCAGCTTCTCTCCTCTATCATAACCCATATATCACTGAGCTCAGCTTCTCTCCACTATCATATAACCCTATATAACATAGAGCTCAGCTTCTCTCCACTATCATATAACCCTATATATCACAGAGCTCAGCTTCTCTCCTTTACCATATAACCCTATATATTGCAGTGCTCAGCTCCACTCCCCTATCATATAACCCTATATATTGTAGTGCTAGGCTTCTCTCCTCTATCATATAACCCTATATAACATAGAGCTCCTCTCCTCTATCATATAACCCTATATATGATAGAGCTCCAGCTCTCTATCCTATAACCTATATATCAAGTTCAGTTCTCTATCTCTATAACCCTTTATATATCACAGAGCTCACTTTTTATCATATAACCCTATATATCACAGAGCTCAGCTTCTCTCCCTTTATCATATAACCCTATATATCACAGAGCTCAGCTTCTCTCCTTTACCATATAACCCTATATATCACAGAGCTCAGCTTCTCTCCTCTATCATATAACCCTATATATCACAGAGCTCGGCTTCTCTCCTTTACCATATAACCCTATATATCACAGAGATCAGCTTCTCTCCTTTACATATAACCCTATATATTCACAGAGATCGCTTCTCTCCTCTATCATATAGCCCTATAATATCACAGAGCTCGCTTCTCCTCTATCATAGAACCCTATATATCACAGAACTCAGCTCCTCTTCTCAATCATATAACCCAATATATCACGATAGGCTCACTCTCTCTATCATATAACCTATTTTCACAGAGCTACAGCTTCTCTTCTTATCATATAACCTATATATCACACGCTCACTCCTCTCCTTCTATATATAACCTTTATATCATAGAGCCAGCTTCTTCTCTTCATATAATCTATATTCACAGAGCTCACTCTTTCCTCTTTTAAAATTTAACCCAAAAAACACAGAGCTCGCTTCCCCTCTTTTTTAAAACCCCAAATATCACGACTCGCTTCTCTTCTACAAAAACCCCTAAATCACGGTCAGCTTCTCTCCCTCTTTCTTTAAAACCCAAAAATCACAGAGCCAGCTTCTCCCCTATAGAAAACCCATTATCCAAGCTCCTCTCTCCTTATCAATAACCTTTTATAAACAGAGCTCAACTCTTTTCCACTATCATAAAACCCTAATATCAAAATCAGCTCCTCCCTCTACTGAACCCTTTAATCACAGAGCTCAGTTCTCCCTCTTCAGAAAACCCCTTAAATTCACAAGGCTAGTTCTCCCCTCTATCATGTAACCCCTTTATATCACAGAGCCAGTTCTCTCCTCTATCTATAACCCTATATTAACAGAGTCAGCTTCTCTCCCTTTTTTTTAAAAACCCTTTATTACTAGCTCGCTTCTCTCCCTATCAAAAACCCTATATACACAGAGCTCACTTCTCTCCTCTATCATTTTACCTCTAAATCACAGAGCTCCTTCTCTTCCCTATCATTCTTGTCTCGCCCCAATAAGACACCCAAATCCCCCGATGGTTTCACTCTGCCTACATTGTATGATTGCCATATTGGCTTGTTACACAAGCTACAGCAAACTTGCTTTGCTTTATATAATCCAAAGGGTACGTTCACTTTTGCGGCCATTTTTATTCCCCCAGTGTAGGATAAGAAAAAATATAACTTTGTGGAATAGTTTTGGGTTTACAGTGAGTATACAGGTATCCAATTCTATGTCTCCATGGATCCTTAGTCTATACAAACCCTGTGCCTTCCAATCCTGCAGTCATGTCCCAGCTAATCTCTGCATTATTTGGGGACACAGGACACAGTTTATGCCAAGGTGAAGCCTCCCAGTAATAAGTAGAGTTTTTGGAATGCCCACTGATATTCTGTACCCAGTATGCACAGTAATACATTTTTAGGGTAACATTGGGACCAATTTTTACCTGATTTATTTGTGGACTTCGTTATGACAGACAATAATAGAAAGATCACTGACTAGAATGATAATTTGACCTAGAATTAAACAATATCCATTAAATAGTCCTTAAAGGGGATTTCCAGGATTAGAAAAACATAGCTGCTTTTTTTTCCAAAAATAGCTCCCTCTATGTTGCTGGAGGTTTCTGGTACTGCAGCTCATTTTTGAAATGAAGCAGCCATGTATTTCTAATCCTATACAGCCCCTTTCACTTGAAAGCTTTGTTCATCCTTTCGTTTCTGGGAAACCTGGGTACTGGCCAATACGACTCCACCCAACTTTCCTAAACTCCTGCACAGAAAATCCACCTTGTTATGCGGCAACTGGGAATGTAGCGCGGCATAAGTAGGTAGGTTTGCCACTCTAGGGAACGGTTATGACCATTAAATGGATGAATAGTGAAATTAAAGGGGTTTTCTGGATTCAGCAAATGGATACATTTATATTTTTGTATTATTTGCTTTAATGCCTTTTTTTTTTTTTTTAAGATCTCTGCTGTCATTTAGTAGAAACCTGCATTGTTTAGTTAGGGCATGTTCACACGGCTTATTTCCGAACGTATTTATGGTCGGATGTCCGATCGTAAATAAGTTCTGAAATCAGTTAAAAATAAGTGGTAGGCCATTTAATATTGGTTTCAATGGGAAATACGTGTCGTCGTTGAGGCTACCCGTATTTCCGTGCCGTATTGCGCCGCAGATTTACGGCCGGAAAAACAATGGTCCTGTCACTTATCGAGCCGGATTTCGCGACGGGTTTCACCCCATATAATGAATGGGGATTATAAATCTGTTGCGAAATAGGTGCCACACTTTAGTGACACTTATTTCAGACTGATTTTCAACTGATTTCGCAACGTATTTACGATCGTAAATCCGATTTACGTTCTAATAAGCCTGTGACCGCCTACGTGAATAGAAGTATGTCCCGGTGATGTGATGGCACACAGGTGCGTAGCTTGTTACAGGACACGGCTTTATTAGGGTATGTTCATACGGCTGATTTTGACGCCGTTTTCAAATCCGTTTTCAGAGCGCTTCCGCTCCCAAAATAGCATCCAAAACGCCCCCAGTTCATTTTCATTGATTCCTATGGAAAAAGTATTGTAGTTCACACACGACGAGGTTTTTACGCACTTCTTTGGAAGCTGTTTTGGGCGCTGAAAAAGAAGAGTCTCGTCAATTCTTGAAGGGTTTTTAGGCGCGTTTTTTGACGCATTTTTTGACCTGGTTAATAATTTGAGTGGGTGAATCATTGTTGAAAACTTCATCCAAAACCTCGTATAAAAAAACAGCAAGAGAAACGGGCCTACTAAAGCCTTTCTAAGATGCGTTTTTCAAGCAGGTTTTGATGCTGCTTTGGTAGCAGCAAACAGGTCAAATCAGCCGTAGTGAAATCCCTAAGTGCTGTCCCACAGGCATAGAAAACCGTCGGGTTCCCATGTTCTGCACTGTTTTGGGGCCGTGCACACGGCCGCTGGGGGACGGCTTTTCTTTGTGGTTTGCGGAGAAAAACCCTTCCCCTTCCCATTGATATGTTCATATTCCGTCCGAAAACCGGACAGAAGAATGAATATGTTCAATCCTTTTTGGGTCGCCGGCCGTGTAAAAAAACATCCGGCGGAAAATCCGTGCAGTGGGGACTGCTGCACTGATTTTCCATTAGGCTATGTTCACACGGCTTAATTGCGGGACATATTTCGGCTCCCGGCCCCATAGACATGCATTATCCACGGCGTGTATATGCCGTAAATAAGTAGCATGTCACTTCTCTCCCCACTCGCCATATTTCGCGAGCGGGGAGAGGAGACGTAATCCATAGTTCTCTATGAGAGCTGTGGATTACCGTAATGACCGGGATGTATTTCACCCCGTAATTTGCGCAGTACGGTGCGAATTACGGACTGAAATACGTCCCAAAATAAGCCGTGTGAACATGGCCTTGAGGTCCGTTCTAAAGTTTGACAGCCGGTTTACAGACGGCTTTCAAAACAGAAAAACGGTGAAAAACCTGCCCGGGGGGACATGCAATAATTGTAAAGGCCGAAAAAACTTGCGTCCTTTCATGTGTCCAGGGCAGATTTTTAATCAATAAAAGGGTTTTGTTGAAGACAAAAGAGAGATTTTAAAAAACAGGAAGAAGTGTTAAAAACTTGTATTGGTCATCTTTTTTTTACAACGGGGAAACCATTTACGAAGCCTAAAATCCTTTTTAAAATTCAGCCATATTGTAAAAGTTTTTTTTAAATTTCTTTTAGAAATACGCACTGTTTGGTTCCCCCGCTGCATATCTATGTATCTTTGTGTCCCATTTAAGGTATGTTCACCGGGGGTTGGGTCCGTGTAAAAATGGTTCCTAGATGCATTTTTTGGGTCCGTCTAGATCAGGCATCCTCCTACCCTCCAGTGGGGGAAAACTTCACTCCCTCATACCCCTGATTTAGATTATATAAATGCTGATGGGGTTGTATTTTCCCCCAATGCTGGAGGGCCGCGTTTGGGGATCCTGGTTAGACAGACCCCCAAACGGGCATCTTACAATGTGCAGTGTGATTTTCACGCTCAAAATGTAAAAACCGTATCGGCGTTCACACAAGTGATCGCGTTGGCGTCTCATTGTGTTTTCGATCCGTTTAAGAATTGACATGTCAATTCTTGGTAAAAAGACGCGCGGGACCCTTTATTTAAAACTATAGGGTGCGCCCCGCTGCAGCCAAAAATGCATCAAAACCGAGCCCCATGTTGGATCTGTTTTGGTCGATCAAACGCTGCATTTTTGGATGGATTTTGGATAAAAATTTTTGGATCCAAAAACGCTGTGTGTACAAGCCCTAAGTGGGTCGGCCTGCCGTAGTGATGTTGTAGGGCCCGGGTCACAAAGGGGGAAATTGGCAAAAACATAGTTGTCTTGGCAGGGGAGCCAAACAGCGGCAACGAGAGCGAAGTGTAGCGATCTAATGTTAAAGACGGTGCGTGACATCTGATATGACTGTTGTAGTAAATCCTTGTTCTCCCTGTGAAATAACAATTCTGCAGCCTCTTCTTTTTTATTTTGTGCGTTCTTGTTATTCCTCCTTTGAAAGTATGCTGATTGTAGCTGGGCGTTACCAGTGCAGTTTTTCAGGGGGTGTGCCCCTGCACACACGCTGCCAGCCTGATGGAAGTCAGCCTGTGAGGGGCACAGCCCAATGGTAACACCCAGTGAAGTTTGGAAAAATTTTTGAAGGGGAAAAACTGGGAACCAACAACAAGAGATTAAGAGAAGATGCTCCGAATTTTTTTCTTTGGGAACACAAGTATCTATACAACAGACCCAGGGTTTTTTTTTTATTATTATTTAATTGAATTAAAAAAATAATTTGCCCCTACAATTTTTTTCCCCATTGAAGACCCTTTGTATGAAATGGTCTAGCGGTAAGAATATCTTTGTTGCCCGTAGCAACCGATCGAGCTTAGGACCAAACAGAGCTCAGTTTATTTTTTATGTGCTTGGAAAAATAGAAGCTGCGCTCTGATTGGTTGCTATGAGCTCTGATTGGTTGCTATGGGCAAAAAATACATTCTTACTGCTAACAGTGTTAAAACTTAAGGCCTGAAACGTTTTTTTTTTTTTTTTTTTTTTTTTTTAAATCCCAGGAAAAACCCCTTTTTTTAGTTTTTCCCCTTTTTCGGTGGCTTTTTTTTTTGCCCTCATTTGGATTGTGGAGGTCCAATTTGGGATCGTACTTTCCCTTTTCGGGGGTCCCATTTCAGGGGGAAAAATGTGCGTGACCCAAGCATTTTGGGTTTGGGTTTTCCAAATGTTGAATGCCCACCACGATGGCATATCCTAGTAATACTGAGATCATGAGACTGAAGTATTCCTTAAAGGGGTTGTCTCACTACATTGATTCATCTTACCTCAGTCCTGTTTTCTTGGTTTCACTTTGAATTCAGGGGCGTGTTTACTGGCTTCCATGGGGGGGTGCATAGAATCCAGGTCTGTAGCTATAGCGACAGTGCTGGCAGCCTATCAGAAGAGTCAAACAGGTTGTAGCTTTCAGGACCTGGGGAGCGGATGCAGCCCATACAAGAGGGGATATCTAGGAATAGATAGAACACTGTTAATGGACACATATTGCAAAGTGACTTGTTTTTGCAAGATCTTTAACATAAAAAGCAATCCTTGTAGTGAGACAACCTCTTTAAGTAACTTGCACAAAGTGTTCTTAGTCGTCCTGTTACCATTCATCATTCCCTGTGTGTGTAGCATGCTGCCTTTTTGTTTTAATTTCTTTTGCACCATGCACAGTCATTATTGTAGTGTACAGTGTTTTATTTTTTTATTTTTTAGAATTTTTTTTTGGTTTGCTTATGTGTTGTTTTCCTCCTTTTTCTAGGAATCATATGTTGTCCATCCCCCTCTCAGGCTTGGAAGTCCTCAAAGAGACCCATTCCCCTTATCACTGCCCGAGGGTGAGGGAGTGCGCCCTTTTATGTGTTTCCAGCATGATCTCCCCTGCCCTTTTGATGGCGACCGTGCACAGAAATTTTAAACCCCATTTTTTCCATTTAGATGCATGTTGACCGTTGTATCCGCAGATCCTGAAGCTCAAAAGCAAAACTAAATAAAATTGACACTCAAAGAGTACAGAGGATAGTGGGTCCTTTTGTGGCTTTCTCCATTGAATACAAACATTTTGAAAAAAAAAAAAAAATCACATTTTCATACGACGTCCTTTTCGGTTTGACGTTCTGCGACACTTGATCAATCATTTGAGGGGAAGTCGGTCACCAAATGGTTGCGTTTTGACTTTTGTTGTGCAAAAAGACCCACTATCAAGGAATGCTGCATGTACTGTTCTTATTGTGTCCATTAATATGAAATGTTTTTCTTTTACTTTTATTTTTTTATTACGTATTATAATTTTTATTTTTTTGTGTCCGGTGTTAGATCTCTTTAATTTGAAGTTTTGAGAGAAGCCGTAGAAAAGGTTACAAATAGTGAATTGTAGGAGGTATATACTACGAAATCTGTATTAGACCTTATGTATAGAGGGTTTGTCTTTTTTTTTTTTATTATTTTATTTTTTATATACCGCAAAGCAAAAAAAAAAAACCTTTTTGAATTGTATTTTTCTGGTGCAATGGTTTTTCAGCATTGACAGGCCCACCGCGCTTGTTAATCACGCTCTTCAGTTTTGCACATGTCACTGATGGCGTACATCCCTTCTTTGTACTGTTTTATGTATATGTTATTATTATTATTATTTTTATTTTATATATATAAATATATACATTTGCCGGGGATCTTATGTCGATTGTATTATACATACCAGTGTTTTTGGGGTTTTATTCTTTTATGGTTTGTTTTTTTTTACATTTTCCATCCGTTTAAGAAAAGGGCATCCACCCGCTCAAACCTGCGGTCAGTGACAGGGCTTCTTAGCTGTTCCTTTTCGGTCAGGACAAAGAATGTATACACTATTTTAACCCTGGAATTAATTGCAATGTTTACATATTTTTTATTATCATTTTATCTAGACTGTGGAATTTGTGTCATGTTTTTTAGAAGCTTACAATGTTGTATTGTGCCGTACACCTCATTAACAATTTTTTGGAACACTAGCGTCCACTTTTACTGCCTTGTGTAGAGAGAGAAAAGGAAAGAATTAGCCAAAATGGAACATTTGTATTGATGGTTGTAAGTTTGTTTTTTGTTTGTTTTTTTTTTAACCTCTGTATCCCCTTTACCCCCCCACACCGCTACTCTACTCATACTCCAAGTGTCACCCCCAACGTTCTCCAAACAGAAACATTGACATGGCTTGAGCCACCTGGAGATCTGTGTTCACCCGTACTTCAGTATTGTCATGAAATATGAATGTAAGATATATAAATATATAAAAAACCTACAGCTTTAACAACTGTAATACAGCCTTTACAATCAACTACGTGTATAGAGAATTAAATCCTTCTTATAAAAGCTAAAACCCTCATGTGTGTGTTGTCCTTGCGTTTCGATGTGTTTGTGGTATGGGACATTGAAAGAGGCTTTATTTAAGGGGTGCCTATGATTTGTAAAAAAAAAAAAAAAAAAAAAAGTTGAGAGTTTTTTTGTTTTTTTTAAATTATTTTTATTCAGACTGCACATGGAAATTATACATTACAGCATAGCCAATACATGTAGCAGTGATAAGCGGGTACAATTTAACAGCATACAACTCCATTGTTTAACCCCTTAACTCCCAGGCCTGAAAAGTAGTTAATGACCAGATGGTTTTTTTAGTTTTTGCCTCCTTGCGTTTCAACAGTTGTAACTTTTTTATTTTTTCAATGACGCAGTTCGATGAGGCCTCGTTTTATTCGATACAAGTTGTACTTTATGGGGGAATAGTTTTTTACTTATAAATAATTGCAGAATTTCGAAAAAAAGTTTTACATTTTTTTTTGTTTTACACCATTCACATTTCACACTTAATAACTTGTTAGATTAATTCTACAGGTTATTACGGTCATGTGGATACCTAATATGTGTAGGGTTATTTTGTGTGTGTAATTTATACACAAATATTTTTTATTTTATTTATTTTTTTACACTTTTTTTATGTGGTTTTTTTTTTTACTTTTTGGGGTTTTTTTAAAATCCCCTGAAGGGAGAACTGTTTTACATTTTTTAAAATTTTTTTTTTTTTTTTACACTTAGTAATGTATTAGCATATTCATATATGCTAATACATTATAATCTGTGTCAGTCTGACACAGACAGTGGATTAGGACAGCACGCAGTCTGTCCTGGTCACTGGCTTGTTACACAGACAGCCCTCGGGCTACTCTAGGTCCCCAGGGCTGACTGTGCAGCCGTTCCCCGGGCTATGTTGGGCGTTCCGACCACCCGACAGAGCTGGGGAACCCTTTGATTGCGATGCGGTAACGCACCGCCGCAATCAAAGGGATAAAGCACCGGGTTGCGGAGGTTTCCTCCGCTGCCCGGTGCTCGCAGGGGATGTTCTGGGATCAGGGCTGTGTAGTACAGCCCCGATCCCAGCGCTGCTGCGGCGCCTGGCGCCACAAACCCAGAAGTCTGCAGCAACTCAAAAGACGTCAACCTGCACCAGATGACGGCAAAAGACGGTGGGCGGTCGTTAAGGGGTTAACATGTTTAAACCAAAACAGCTGTATTTAGTGTACTACATATATATGCAATAAACCTCCATTGCAGGCATTGTTCCTTTTTCTTTTTCCCCCCATCCCGTCTCAGAAGCTTCATCTAAACTTAGCCTAAAATATCGGAACTAACATCTTGGCAACTAGACTTTCAATATGAAATCTGTTCGCTTTTTGGCTGTGATTGCAGTCAACCGGCCTCCCAATCCCCACCCTCAGCGTCCCTGTCTGGATCCCCCCAACTCCCCGCACACGTCCATCAAGATGTGATGTTGCATGGATTGCCCATTAGGTAGAGCAGTCTCCTGCAGCCACCATATCTCCCTCCTGGGTAATCTCGGCCGGACCCTACACATAGCGGCTCTATCTGACTATATGGCAGAAATTTTGATCGGTGGGGTCCAGGTGCTAAGACCCTCCACTGATCACTAAAATGATGGGGCGGAAGTACCGAGCTCTGTGCCTCTTGGTTTCTCATCAGTTCTGCTCTCCGAGGAGATGTGTTCACAGGCTCATCAACTTGACTTTCTATAGATCCAAACACCACATGCTCAGCTGTCCTAGGAGAGCAGAAATCAGAGGCCTTCATACACATTAGGCAATAGTCGGCTGAACCTGCTGATTGTGCCGGGGTTGGCCGACTGTGTAATGTGTGTAGTGGTCTCTCCTCTCTCTGTTGGGGGAGAGAAGGATTTAGCATGTTGACTTTCAACACCCAATCCTTTTGTTTTCTGTAGCACTAAGAAGTCAGGTAATGACTTTCTGTACTGTACCCTCTAAAAAAAAAAAAAAAAAACATGCTCCGTGGAGTTGAGCATGCATGTGTATGGGGAAGTCAGTAGAAATAGTGGTCAGCCAAACAAGTGTCACTGTCAAAAGTGAGTTTTAAAATGATAGATACCTATCATTTTAAAACTCACTTTTGTCACCCACCTTTGACAGTGACATAATTTTTTTAATTTTGTTTCAATAAAATGTTTTTTTTTGTTACTTATATAGTTACATAGTATGGGAAAAAAAACTATAAAAAATGGGACATTACTCAAAAAACACTGCAATTTTTGGGCCGTATTCACAGCTATTCACAGCCATTGAGCTGTGAATACGGGCCAAAAAATTACGTAGTACAGTTGAAAAAAGACACATGTCCATCAAGTTCAACCAAGGGTCGGTAAAATGTGGGCGAAGGGAGGCAGACAAGGATTTCAAGTCCAGCCTCCCCATGGGTGAATGCCCTGAAACCCACAAGGCAAGAACCAATCTGCTCCAGGGAATACCCAATCTCTGACCACAGAGCCGCCACCAGCCAGGATCTACAATTTTACATAGCTACAAATGCATTAATATGCTTTCGTTTCAGGTAGTTATCTAAGCCTTTCTTGACACTCCCAACTGTTCCTGCTGTGACCAGCTCCTCAGGCGGCTATTCCACAGATGTACAGTTCTTGCAGTGAAGAACGCTTTTCTCCTCTGGAGATTGAATCCTTTTCTCTCTAGCCGAAGGGAATGTCCCCTTGTCTTTTTAGGGGGCTTTACTTGAAATAATTTTTCCTCATACTTTTTGTAGGGGCCATTTATATATTTATATAAATTAATCAGGTCTCCCCGAAGCCGTCTTTTCTCAAGTCTAAATACGTTCAATTCTACTAACCTCTCCTCATATGACTATACGTAAAGGAAAAATCCACACTTTGTAACTTTCACATTGATACTCACAATAGTCTGAAATTTCCGGTTCTGTGGAGATCACTTCTCAGCAGTCTCCTCACCATGAGCATGATCAGGAATACAATTCTATATAGCTAACACAGGATCCACCATTTTCAATAGGTTGATACTTCCTGTTCTGTAGAGATCACTTTTCAGCAGTCTCCTAATTACCACCACAGGCTACGTCCACACGGCATATGTAAAATGCCGGTCGGATTCTGTTTAGGAAACAGCACGGTATTTTATCATCTTTTGAATGGTTTTGGGAGACAGTCTGCAGTTTGCAGATTCCCCGTCCCATATAACCATTGAATTGCACACTTTCCGTCCAAAAACTGGCCAGAAGATCGTGCATGCTCAAAGTTTTTCGGAACGTCAGCAGCTGAAAATCCGTTCAGTGTAGGCTACATCTATGGGGATGGCTTCTTGTCGGTTTTCAGACTGTTTGCAAATCGTGTGAAACTCCGACCAATAAGCCATTCCGTGTGGACGGCTCCTTAAAGGGGTTGTCTCACTACAAGGATTGCTTTTTAAGTTAAAGATCTTGCAAAAACAAGTCACTTTGCAATATATGTCCATTAACAGTGTCCTACCTATTTCTAGATATCCCCTCTTGTATGGACTGCATCAGCTCCTCAGGTTGCTATAGCTACAGACCTTTTCAATCTCTCATGATAGGCTGCCAGCACTGGTTGCTATAGCTACAGACCTGAACTACTGCAGCCTAGTGGAAGCAAGTAAACACACCCCTGAATTCAATGGACTGAGGTAAGATGAATCAGTGTAGTGAGACAACCCCTTTAAGACACATCTATACGGATAACATAGCTAAGGAACAACTATTTAGAATAGGCCGACACTTCCTGTTCTGTAGAGGTCACCTCTCAGCAGTCTGTCTCCTCATCATGATCACATGCAGGAGTACATTGACCATTAACACCAATATATAGGTAACATGATGACACAGAATTCACCACTTAGAGTAGGTTGACACAGTACTTTGAAGATCACTTCTCAGTAGTGTCTTTATCATTCTAATTGGCAAGGATTGCAGTGACTGGTAACACCTATATATGCATACACACATGGACAAACTTGTTACTACTCTTTCATTACAGAAAGCGAAAGCCACAATGGTCACTGAAAGAACTGGAGGGTAAATTGTGGTTTAAACAAAAAAATGTATTTAACTAACGAGACAGGCCTGAACAAAAAGGATGGTACACCTAGAAAATATGAAAAATAATTTGACAACATGCACATGTTAAACTAAGGGTATATTCACACATCATTTTTTTAAGTGTAAATTTTCGCTTCAAAATCTGCTTTAAAAATTGCCTGATTAGAGGAGTATTTTGAAGAGTATTTTTAAAAATCCTGTCTCCATTGTTTCCTATGGGGATTTTTAGAGCAAAGAACGCCTCATGAATTGATGTCACTTATTTTTACGTCCGTAATTGCGTCCAAAAAACGGCTCGCAATTATGTTTGTGAAATACGCTTTATGTGAATGAGTTAACTGCACTAAAATACTGCCAAAAATAGTGTGTACATACCCTGAGGTGTGTGTTGTAATTAGCATCACAGGTGTCATTAAACTTGTAGTCAGTCAGTCTGCCCATCTAAAGGATGAAACATAGTCACTGTGCTGTTTGGTATTATGGTGTATACCACACTGTACATGCACCAAAGGAAGTTGAAAAGAGAGACGCCTCAAGAAATTAGAAAATTATAGCTCACCATGTTAAAGGTAAAGGCTATGAGATCTTCTTCAAACAGCTTGATGTTCCTGTTATTACAGTTGCATATTTTATTCAGAAGTTTAAGGTCTATAGGACTGTATCTAATCTCCCAGGATTTGGCCACAAGAGGAAAATTGACCGCAAATTCAAAAGACTGATAATATGAATGGTAACCAAAGAGCGCAGAACAACTTTGAAAGAGATCTGAGGTGATCTCCATGGTCAAGGTCAGATTGCACCAGGCATCTTTGTCTTTGCCAAAGTGGACTTAATGGAAAATGACCCAGGAGGAAACCACTGTTGAAGGCAAATCATAAAAAGCGAGACTGGAATTTGCCAAAATGTGAACCCACAAAGCGTCTGGGAAAATGTCCCTTGGAAGCAGCGTCTGCTTTTCATTAGTTGATCTTTACAAAATTTAAATTTATTACTTTTGTCAGTTTCAGGTTATTTCAGTGACCATTGTGGGTTTTTCTTTCTTTAAGAGTGCTTACACAGCACATTTTTTTGGTGCGTTTTTAGATGCATTTTTAGTGCGGAACTGTAGAGCATTAATTGCTTTGCCTTTCTGCACAAAAAATGCATCAACAATGCACCAAAAAAGCACTCCGTGTCTAAGCACCCTAATTGTAGCATGCCAACAATTTTGTCCACGTGTGTAGGTCACACAGGATCCACCATTACCAATAGGCTTACCCTTCTGTAGACATTACTTCTCAGTAGTCTCCTCATGATCATCAGGATTATACTGACAGGTGACATGAATGTGTATAGAGAACCCAGGATCCACCACTGAAATTAAACTGACACCTCCTGTTCTGTAGAGATCATTTCACATCATTCTCCTAATTATCATCACAGGCAGAATTACACTGAGTGGTAACACCTCTATTTCTCACCAATGTCATTGGGGGGGGGGGACACAGCACCTTGGGTATAGGCCGTTGCCTTAGGAGGCGGACACTAGGCGGACCCAACGTGTTAGACCCGCCCCGGTGGCCTATATCCCTCCTGCTGATGCCAGGCTGATCAGTTTTCAGCCTAGTGTCTGTAGGAGGCAGACGCTGCTCTGCAGAGTTTTGTTATTTTTTTTCTTTCCTTTGCAGGAAGGTGATCGAGCTCCTGGCTCTCACCTATCAGGGGGGCCGTCCACGCGTAGTTATAACGTGACGCCGAGGATGGAGTTTCTGGGGATGATTCTCGACTCTCGGTGTCCAGAGTGTTTCTTCCACCAGGGAAGATCCAGCAACTGCGTTCAGACGTTTCCCTACTTCTGAGTCACGCCCCGTATACCCTTCGCACTTGCATGCGGGTTCTCGGCAGGATGGTAGCTGCCTTCGAGGCTGTGGACTTTGCGCAGTTTCATTCTCACCCTCTGCAGCAGGCGAACCTGTCTCTGTGGGACGGGTCTCTAATGTCCCTAGACACAACGGTTCGTCTGCCACCCCGGTGGTGAGACGACCTGGGTTGGTGGCTGGTCTCCCCTGCGTTGCATCAGGGGAAGTCGTTTCTGTCCCCGCGATGGCTGATCATCACCACAGACGGCAGTACTTCGGGGTGGGGCGCAGTCTTCGGCGCCCGGACGACTCAGGGTCGCTGGTCTCGCAGGGAATCTGGTCTCCAGATCAATGTTCTGGAGCTCCGGGCCATTTTCCAAGCGCTTTCGCATTGGTCCCCTCTTGTTCGAGGTCACCCGGTGCGGGTTCAGTCCGACAACACAACGGCAGTGGCCTACCTGAATCATCAGGGTGGCACCAGAAGCCGGGCAGCTTTTCGGGAAGCTGCAAAGATTCTGCGCTGGGCAGAGCGGTCAGTGCCAACTTTGTCGCCGGTTTTCATTCCAGGGTTGGAAAACTGGTTAGCTGACCATTTCAGTCGAGTGGGCTCTTCTGCAGGTGGTTTTTTCGCCTCCTTTGCCAGAAGTGGGGGACGCCAGACGTCAATTTGTTTGCGTCCCACCTCAACCACCAACTCCCGAGGTATGTCTCCAGGGCCAGAGATCCCCTGGCCCTGGCACTAGATGCACTGGTCCTACATTGGAGTCAGTTCACTCTGACATACCCGTTTCCTCCTTGGCCTCTTCTTCCTCGAGTGCTCAAGCACCTCAAGTCCGAGAGAGTACCCGCTATTCTCATCGCCCCAGAATGGCCCCGCAGTACGCGGATCTTGTCGCCCTACTGGCAGACGCTCCTTGGCCCCTTCCATTGCGTCCAGATCTTCTCTCGCAGGGTCCTCTGTTCTACCCCACTTTACTGCGGCTGCCTTTGACGGCGTGGCTGTTGAAACCGCGATATTGAGATCTCGGGGTTTGTCAGATTCTGTCATCCAGACCATGATTCGTGCCCACAAGCCTCAGTCCTCCCGGATCTATTACCGTACCTGGAAGGCTTTTTCACCCCTTGGTATGCTCCACTCCAAGGGTGTTGTCTTTCCTGCAGTCAGGCCTAGAGCTCGGGCTCAGCCTGTCCTCCTTGAGAGGTCAGATTGCTGCTCTCTCAATTCTGTTTCAGCGCAAGCTAGCCTCCCGCTCTCAGGTTAAAACCTTTTTGCCGGGGGTCGCGCATTCCGTCCCTCCGGTTCGTAAGCCTGTCGAACCATGGGATTTACATCTTGTTTTGAAGGCCATGCAGTGTTCACCTTTTGAGCCACTGCGGGAAATTTCCCTACGTTTGCTTTCATGGAAGGTGGCCTTCCTGGTGGCCATTACCTCCGCCGAGTGTCTGAACTGGCGGCTTTATCATGCAAGTCCCCTTTCTTGGTTCTGCATAAGGACAAGGTTTATTTGCGTCCTGTTCCTTCGTTTCTCCCTAAGGTGGTGTCATCGTTTCATATTAATGAGGACATAGTTCTGCCCTCTTTTTGTCCTTCGCCCTCTCATCCGCGGGAGCGGGCGTTTCATTGTTTAGACGTGGTCAGAGCCGTTCGGATCTACCTCTCTGTTACGAAGCCCTCTTCGTCATTCCGGAGGGCCCACGCAGGGGCCTGGCGGGCTCTAAGGCCACCATTGCCAGCTGGATCCGGTCTGCAATTTCGGAAGCATATCGGTCTAGGGGGGAGCCTCTTCCGTTTCGGGTCACTGCCCACTCCACACGAGCGGTTGGTGCCTCCTGGGCGGTTCATCAAGCTTCAGCTCTGCAGGTCTGCAAAGCGGCCACCTGGGCTTCGGACCATACCTTTTCTAAGTTCTACCAGATACATACCTTGGCCTCGGCTGACGCAAGCCTCGGTAAGGTGCTTCAGGCAGCAGTGTGCTGATGCTTATCACTGCTGATGAGCTTTTTGGTTTTTACCGTTTTTTTTCTCCCACCCTTTGGGTCTGCTTTTGGACATCCCAAGGTGCTGTGTCCCCCAATGACATTGGCGAGAAAATTGGATTTTTGGACTTACCGTAAAATCCTTTTCTCATCCGATTCATTGGGGGGGACACAGGTCCCACCCTCATTTTTTCGCAATGGAATCGGTGTGTTCTTTTGTTCCTCCTCTTGACCACGGCTTTTGTACCAACTGACCAACCTGGCGTCAGCAGGAGGGATATAGGCCACCGGGGCGGGTCTAACACGTTTGTTCCGCCTAGTGTCCGCCTCCTAAGGCAAGGACCTATACCCAAGGTGCTGTGTCCTCCAATAAGCCGAGTTTTTCAGCATAAAAAATGTGCTGAAAAATCCCCCCTTGGCTTATACTCGAGTCACTGTCGGTGCTCGGGCGCTGCGATTGCCCGAGTGCCGACAGGGACGCTTCAGCTACAGTATATGCGACTCCTCAGGGAGCGCATATAACTGAAGGCCGAGTACAGCTGACAGCATCCGGGCGCTGCGGTGGCCCAGGCGCTGTCAGCGATCTCTTCACTTGTATGCGACTCCTCCGGAGCGCACACAGGTGAAGAGATACCACTGCAGTGCAGAGAGCGAGCGCTTCCTGCTCCGCAGTGGACTCTGGACGGCCGCAGTCTCGCGGCTGTCCGTAGTTTCCGGCACAGGCAGTGTGTGTCATCACGCTGCGTGCACGGCCTGATGACATCACCCGCCTGTGCCGAGAAGACGGAGGAGAGCGCCCGGGAGACGGAGCAGCGGGGAACGAGGTAAGGGGTTTTTTTGTTTTCAAACCCTACCTATGCCTGCCTATAATGACCTATACCAGCCTATACCCTGCCTATACCTGCCGATAGCCTGCCTAGGGGGACCTATACCTGCCTATAGCCTACCTAGGGGACCTATACCTGCCTATACCCTGCCTAGGGGAGCTATACCCTGCCTATACCCTGCCTATACCCTGCCTATAGCCTGCCTATAACCTGCCTATGGGGGCAATTAACAGCCTATAACCTGCCTATGGGGGACATTAAACTGCCTATACATGCCTATAACCTGCCTATGGGGGACATTAAACTGCCTACACCAGCCTATATCTGCCTATGGGGAACATTAAACTGCCTATATCTGCCTATGGGGGACATTAAACTGCCTACACCAGCCTATATCTGCCTATGGGGGACATTAAAATGCCTATATCTGCCTATGGGGGACATTAAACTGCCTATACCTACCTATGGGGGACATTAAACTGCCTATACCAGCCTATGGGGGACATTAAACTGCCTATACCTGCCTATGGGGGACATTAAACTGCCTATACCTGCCTATATCTGCCTATGGGGGACATTAAACTGCTTATACCAGCCTATAGCTGCCTATGGGGGACATTAAACTGCCTATACCAGCCATTACCTGCCTATGGGGGACATTAAACTGCCTATACCTGCCTATATCTGCCTATGGGGGACATTAAACTGCCTATGTAATTTTATTGGTATCTTTTTTTATTTTTAGAATTCACCAGTAGCCGCTGCGTTTCCCCCCTAGGCTTATACTCGAGTCAATAAGCTTTCCCGGTTTTTGTGGCAAAAGTAGGGGCCTCGGCTTATACTCGGGTCGGCTTATACTCGAGTATATACGGTATAAAAAAAAATTAAGGTTCAAATCCCCTCCTCTTTTGCCATTTTACAAATAAAATAAATTTAAAAAATTGCACATAATTGGTATTGCTGCATCCGTAAAAGTGTGATCTATTTAAATATAGCATGATTTATCCTGTATGCTAAGCACCGTAGAAGATAAAAATTCCAAACACAAAAATTTTGTTTTTTATGTTCATTTCACGTCCCCTTAAAAATTGGAATAAAAAGGAATCAAAAAGTTGCATCTATCCCAAAATGGTACAAATAAACAGTACACTTCAGCCCGCAAAAGATGCACCATCACTCAGGTCCATGGGTGGAACAAAAAAGTTATTGGTCGCAGAAAATGGCACTGTTGTGCAAATTTAAGAAATAGAGAATGTTTGCATTTTTTAACGGTACTAAAACATAACGAAAACTACATCTCTGGAATCAAATTAACCTTGAGAAAACAGATAGCACATCATATATACCAAAGAGTGAACGCTGTAAAAACAAAACCCTTGTTGACTTGGCGCAAGTACGTTTTTTTTTTCACAGTTCACACCACTTGGAAATTTTTGGGGGTTTCCCAGTATATTCTATGGTATTAAGTAAATCTTGTCCCACAAAATAAAAGCCCTCACATGTCTATGTAGATGGAAAAATAAAAAAAAGTTATAGCTCTAGGAAGGCGAGGAGGACCTGTCAGGAAGGGTTTCACAGTTCCATGTACAGAATTTTTTTTTTTTTAAAAAAAAGTTATGACTCAGACTACGGCAATGCCTAAAGGTGTTTTTATTTTATTTTTTTTTAAAAAAAACAGTGTTTTTATTCTCTTAAAGCAGTAAAAGATGGAAAAAAAAATATACTGTATATAAATTTGGTATGACAGTAATCGTATAGCCCTGCTGAGTAAAGCGAACATGTCATTCACTTATACTGCAAGGTGACCACTGTAAAAAATAAAAAAAAACACTACCAGTCATTGGCAAAAAGCAATTAAAGTGTCATATGAACCCCAAAATGGTACTAATGAAAATGTCATCCTGTAAAATACAAGCCCTTTACTGTATGCTGAAAAAATAGAAAAAAAAATAGTTTTTTATACTATGGTGACCTAAAAATACAATTTCTATTCTGTAAAAGTATTAAAACATAAAAACTATATAAAATTGATAGTGTTGTAATTGTACCGACCCACATAGTAAAGTTATCATGTCATTTATACCGCACAGTGAGCGCTGTAAAAATGAAGCCCATAAAAAAAATTTTTAGAACTGTGTTCTGCTCCCCCCATTTTCATGGCCCAATGCTAAAATGACTGTCTAACACCTGTGCGCCCAAATTGCACAATACACCCCTAGATGAGATCCATGAGGGTTGTTGAATCCAAAATGGGGTGACTTCTGGAAGGTACTATGCGGGTACAATAATATAAATTTAATATAGTGTTTTATTACTTTTACACGATAGAAATGCGTTTATAAAACAAATTGCGTTTTTATGTCGACATAGTCTGAGAGCCATAACTTTTTATTTTTCCGTATATGGAGCTGATTAAGGGCTTATTTTTTGCAGGATGAGTTGACGTTTTTATTGGTACAATTATGGGGTTCACACACAGCAGGTCGATACGATATCAGTGGTACCCAATTGGTATATTTTTTTTTTATATTTTACTGCTTTTACACAATAAGAACACATTCATTCGAAAAGGAAAACATGTTTTTACATCGCCATAACTTTTTTATTTTTCTGTGGAAGGAGCTGTGTATGGGCTTGTTTTTGCAGGATGAGTTGATGCTTTTATTGGTATCTTTTTTTGGGTGAGGGGGCAAGGCTTTTTGATCGCTTCTAAATCCATTTTTTTGGAAGCTAGGGTGAATAAAATATTGCAATCCTAGTAGTGTTTTTTATTTTTAGCAGCACTCACTGTACAGTATAGTTAGTTTTTCTCTGTGGGTTGATACGATTACGGCAATACCCAATTTGTATAGTTTTTTTTATGTTGAAGTGCTTCAAAAAAAATTGTGTAAAAGAAAATTTTTGCATTGCTATCTTCTGTTAGCCATAACCCCCCCCCCCCCCCCCCCCCGTATACAGAGCTATGTAAGGGTTTTTTTTTTATTTGTTTTTTGCGGGATGAACTGACGTTTTCATTGGTACCACTTTGTCATTTATATGTCTTTTTGATCGCTTTTTATTTCATTTTATGTGCTGCAGAATGAACGAATATCGCAATTCTGTGTCTGTTTTTTATGGGGTTTTTTATGGTGTTCATCATGCGGGTTAAATAACATGACAGATTTATAGGGTAGATCGGTACGCACGGAACAATACCAAATATGCGTTCTTTATTTTTTAGGCGATTTGCATTTGTAAAGGGGAAAAGGGTGGTGTACATGTTTTTACTTTATTTTTTGTGTTTGCTGTTTACTTTTTTTTTTGTACTGTAGGTTGGGAAGCCTACGGCAGCTTTCAGGAGCCACAATGCCAATAGAAGCAGAGGGAGCTCCCTTCCTCTGTCTTTCCCTTAATGTAATATACAGCTAGTTCCATGCTGCGATCTGGTGGGCCCCGCTTGTGAGCCCGCATAATGTCCAGGACATACCTGTATGTTCATTTGAGGTAGGCCACTTCCTGCTAAGGACAGGGTTAAAAGGTGTAGTTTCCAAAATTATGTATTTTTAGGGGTTTTTATTAAGTTTTAGCACCTTGGGGTGCTTGCAAACCTTAATTGGTGTCTTAAAAAAATCATAATAAAAATGAGGTCCTAAAATCCAGTAGGTGCGCCTCTAATTCAGATGCCTGTAGGTCAACTATCATACTAGTGCCACATATGGGATATTTCTGAATATGGCAGAATCAGGGGAGTGGATAATGATTTGCGTTCCTCTGATCGTATTTATCATGCTCCAGTAAAAAAAAAAAAAAAAAGTATTAAAATTTAAAATCTGCTAAAAAAAATAACATTTTGAAATTTTACCTTTGCTTTAAAACATATAAAGGGTAAGCAAACTTCCTAAACGCTGTTTAATATTTTGAGGGGTACAGCTTTTTTATTTAAATTGGGTGATTTATGGGGATATCTTACATACAGACACAAAACCATACAGAACTGAAGAGGTTCCTAAAAAAATCTGTGCTGCACATTTTCTTGAAAATTTTAAAATTTGCTACAAAATTTAATATCCCCCCTAATGCTCTAAAAAAAATAATAAAAAGATGTTTAATAAAAAATGATGCTAACATAAAGAAGACATATGGTACATGTTAATCATTTACTATTTTGTTTTTCTGTCTTACATGCAGAAATTTTTGAACTTTGAAAATGACAAATTTTTTTAAATTTTCACAATATTTTGATATTTTTAATTAAGTAATTGCTATTTTTTTTTATCACCCCCCTGTATGTAACATGGAATAAAAAGCAACCAAGAGGTCATATAATCCCCACAGTGGTACCAGTGAAAACGTCAGTTTGTCCCACAAAAAAAAAGCCCTTACACAACTTCATATATGGAAAATTAAAAAAGTTATGGCTATCAAAAAATAGCGATGCCTGAACTCAAAAATAGATTTTTTCCTTTTTTTAAAGTGCTATAACATTATCGTATTTCCTAACAGAGTAAAACTAACATGTCACGTATACTTTGCAGTGAGCGCAATAAAAAACACTACCAGAATTGCGTTTTTTTCTTCATTCTGCCTCTCAAAAAAACGTTTAAAAGGCGATGAAAAAGTTATGTGTCCCCCAAAATGACACCAATGAAGACGTCAACTTATTCATAATAAACAAGCCCCTACTCTGCTCCGTTAGTTATCGTTCAGACTGTGGCGATGCAGAAACTGTTTTTCTTTTTTAAATAAAAAAGTTTTTATTATGTTAAAGCAGTAAAGCATAAAAATATATAAATTGGTTATCTCTGTAATTGTATCTGCCTGCTGAGTAAAGCTAACATGTCATTTATACTGCACGGTGACTGCTGTAACAAATTTAAAAAAAAAAAATACCTGGATTGCTAGGTTTCCAAAATGAGATATTTTTAAGGGTGTATTAAGTTTTAGCATCTTAGGGTGTCCGCACATCTGAAATGGTGCCTAAAAAATATTGAAAATGAGACTCCAAAATCCAGTAGGTGCTCCTTCTATTCTGAGGCTTGTGGTTGAGCTAAATAGTGCACTAGGACCACTTATGGAATATTTAAAAAAAACAGAAGAATCGGGGAAATCGATTTTGATGATTCACGTTCCTCTGTTCATATTTACTTTGCTCCAGTGGAAAAAAAAAATGTAATTTAAAATCTGCTAAAAAAAATGTAACATTTAAATTTCAACTCTACTTTGCTTTCATTTCTTAAATTTTCTTAAAATGTGAAAATTTTTTACTTAATTGATAAGCACCCAAATGTTGTTAAAATTGCGTTTTTTGGTCATTTTGCGTCACTTAAAAAATGGAATAAAAGTAATCGAAAAAGTCGCATGCATTCCAATCTGCTAGCGATAAAAAGTACACTTCAGCCCGCAAAAAATGCCGCCTCACTGACGTCTGTAGGTGTTAGTACAAAAAAGTTATTGGTCGCACAAAATGGTGCCGCGGCGCAAATTTCAATAATAGAAATTGTTTGGAATTTTTTTACGGTACCAAAACATAACGGAAACCCTACATGTTTGGTATTGCCGGATGCGAAACAACCTGTAGAATACAGAGAACACAATATATTTACCAAAGATTGAACGCTGTAAAAGCAAAAACCCCGCAAACATGGAAAAAGTATGTTTTTTTTCACAATCTGTCCCACTTGGAATTTTTTTGCGGTTTCCCAGTATATTCTATAGTATAGTGAATAACACCATTAGAAAGTACATCTTGTGCTGCAAAATAAAAGCCCTCGTGTCTATGTAGGTGTAAAATTAAAAAAGTTATGGCTCTGGGAAAACGAGGAGGGAAAAACGAACGTGTCAACAAAAAAATACGCCGGGTCCTTAAGGGGTTAACTTTTAAAATGGCAAATTCTTCCAAATACTCACTATGTTTTGATATTTTTCAAAGGATTGTATGAACCATAATTTTTTACTAACTTAGGCCCTGTCTCCACTGCACAGAAAAACGTCAATTTTTTCAGCATTTTTCGTTTTCTAAACACGCTGGAAAAAGGACTGTAATCATCTCCCATAGACTCTAATGTAAAAACGTCCTGCTGTCTACACTGAGCTTCTTTTTTCTGCTCATTTTTTTTTTTACTGGTCGTCTTTTGCAACATGCTCTAAAAAACGCCAGAGCCGGGCAGAAAATTTACTGCAAGAGTCTATGGAAAGCGCCGGACGCGTTTTTTGCAGTGATTTTTCAATGAAAACTCACCCAGGAGACCCAAGTCCCACCTATAGTGGGTGTAACAAAGGTTATACATTATCAAATCTACATACAAGTGTCTGATGTGTCCTTGTCTGTACCTTTTGTAATAAGATGATCATGCTTTGGTCGCTAACGATTTTTGCGCAATTCATATATTTTTCGCTAAAAATAAGGTTTTTTTTATGGATTTTGGCGTCAGAATCCATTTTTTGCAGATTTTGGTGCTAAAATCCTCTTCTTAACATATTTTAGCGCTAATAAAGTTATCTCGCTTCTAACGTCCAAAATTTTTTTTTTTTACGGAGTTTGGCGCAAGAATCCGTTTTTTTACGATTTTGGCACTAAAATACTTTTCTCAACATATTTTGGCGCTAATAAAGTTCTCACTTTTGACGCTAAAAATACGTTTTTTACGAACGTTTTTTACACTTAAATCCTTTTCTTAACTTTATAAGCACTAAAATCTGTAAAGAAAATTTTGTGCCAAAAAAACCTTAAAAAAAAACAGATTTTTTGGCGCCAAAATCCGTAAAAAAACCCCTATTTTTTACATCAGAAAACGAAACTTTTTAGCGGTTTTAAAACCTAAAATTAGGTTTTTTTGCCCCCCAAAAACTGTTAAAAAGGGGGGCCTAAAGGGCCAAAAATCCAAAAAAAAACGTGTTTTTTGGGGACAAAAGCGAGATACTTTATTAGCCCAAAATCCGTAAAAATGCAGATCTTATCCCAAAATCCGTAAAAAAAAAAATGGACTTTGGGCCAAAAAAACGTTTTTAAAAAAAAACTGTATTTTTGGCGACAAACGCAAAAAAATTTTATTAGCGCCAAAAAATTTGTAAAATGCCCATTTTGCGCCAAAATCCTAAAAAAATTTTTTTGGCGACAAAAATGAAAAATAACTTTTTAGCGCCCAAAATCCGTTAAAATGCAGATCTTAGCACCCCAAAAACCCGGGAAAAAGAAAAAGGACTTTTGGACCCAAAACCGTAAAAAAAAATTTTTTTGGCAAAAAGCAAGATAAATTTATTAGCGCTAAAATCCCTTTTTTAATGCAAAAGATTAATAAAATACAAAGGGTGCTTTTATCCCCTTTTGTAGGGCGGGGTTAATCCCAAAGGCTTAATTTATGCATCATTAAAAAAACAGGCTTAAAGGGACTATTTCCCGTGCGGAACCTTTTGAAAACAGCTGCGGGGCCCTCTTTTGGGATGCTTTAACGGTGTCTATAGGCCCCGCCCCAAATTCCAAGCCGTAGCGCCAGGATTCCCAAATTTGTATGCATGCGTTAGTTGTTCTCAGCTCCCCGATGCAAAATCAAGGGTTTTTGGATCAAAGAAACCACTTATTTCCACATTGAACATTTGAAATTATTAGGGAAAAAATTTAAAGGGTTTTTCTTATTTATGTGTGTTGTATAAATATCCAGCTACCTACATGGTGTATTATTTATCTAGTGTCTCTTATGTGATGTGATCTAGTTATGCTGCAGATTTAGTTTAAAAAATACAAAAAAAGGCTATTAACAGCATACTTTAACCCTTACCGCCGGAGGACAGTTTTGGCCTTATGTCCAGAGCCCCTATTTTTGAAATCTGTCATGTGTCATTTATGTGAGAATAACTTTTTTGACACTTTTAACTATCCATGTGATTCAGAGATTGTTTCTCGTGACCACATTGCTGCTTTAAGATAGTAAGAAATTTTGGTACAAAAATGCTTGTTTATTTGTGAAAATTATCATAGTATCGTGAAAAATTTGAAAATTTACCAATTTCAACTTCAAAAAATTTCTGCATGTAATGACTGATAGTTATTTACACTCAAAATTAGCTTTATAACTAGCATCTACCATATATGTATTCTGTAGTTTGGCATAATGTTTTTAAAGGTCTTTTTTTTTTTTTACAACATTAGGTGGCTTTGAAATTTGTCAGTAATTTTCAATTTTTTATTGAAAATTGCAATATACATTTTTTAGGGACCAGTGATACTGTTCATAAAGTGACTTTGATTGTCCTGTATGTTAAGATACCCCCATAAATGACATCATCTAAGAAAACTACCACCCTTAAAAGTATTCCAAAACCACATTTAGGACAGGTTTATTAACACATTAGGTGTTTTCACAGGAATGAAAGCAAATTGGATGTGAAATTCAAAATTTCACTTTTTTGCAGATTTTCAATTTTTTATACATTTATTCACACGAATAAGTAATGTGATTCAGGGATATTGCAATTAATATTGATTCCCCAGATTCTGCAGTTTTCAGAGATATCCCGTATGAGGCCTAGTGCATTATTTGGCTCAACACAAGCCCAGAATTAGGAGGAGCACCTACCGGGACTATGGGCCCTCATTTTCATTACCATTTTATTAGGGGCCATTTCAGGTTGCACAGACAACCCTAAGGTGATAATACTTAATTAACTCATAAAATTACCCCATATGGAAACTTTACACCCCTTAAGGAATATATACAGGGTGTCGATGAGTATATCGACCCCAATACGGTGTGTCACAAAAAATTTTTAGCGTTTTTAGGCCTGTGAAAATGAAAACAAATTTTTTTTTCCAATAAATAACTGGCAATTTTAAGCTGAAAATGTTTAATTTTTAAAAGCATCCTGGTAAAAAAGCACCAAAAACTTTGTTCGCAATTTCTTTCCCAAATTCGGGGCAAATACCCATACATGTGGGTGTAACTGCTGTTAGGGCACTTGGCTGGGCGTATAAGGGAGGGAGTGTTATTTGGCTTTTGGAGCACAGATTTTGGTGGGGCCATGTCGATTTTACAAAGTCCCCAAAGTACCCAGAACAGGTGAAACTTCCAGAAGTCACCCCTTTTTTGGAAATTCAGCACGCCTCATAGATATTATTAGGGGTGTATTTGTACATTTTGGGTGCACAGGTGTTCCAAGTTTTTATTTATGCATTGGGGCTATGAAAATGAGGGGAAAAAAATATTTTTTTTTTTGGGGGGGCAAATTCCCGCCATTGTGTTTTGGGCTTCAATTTTACAGTGTACGCGTGCAGTATTAAATGACAGGATATCTTTACTATGGGGGTCAGTAAATTGCAATGATTTTAGATTTTATACAGTTTTTATGTTTTATTACTTTATACAATAGGAACTTGGTCTATAAAAATTGCGTTTTTATGTTGTCCTGTTATGATAGCCCTTACGTTTTCTGTATAACAGATGCTGATTATGGCTTGATTTTTTGTGGGTTGTGTTGACTTTTTTATTAGTACCTTTATGTGGGCAGATATGCTGCTTTGATCACTTTATATTATTAAGATTTTTGTGATGACATTTTGAACAAAATACTGCCTTTCTGGTAGTTTTTTTTATTTATACTTTTTACAGCGATCACCGTGCAGTATTACTGACATTGATCAGTACTTACTCAGGGTCGATACGATTAAGCGATACCCACAATTTGTTTAGTTTTTTTTTGATGTTTACCTGCTTTTACACAATTAAAAATAACTTTTATTCAAAAAGGAAAACACGTTTTTTGATCGCCATAGTCTGAGAGCCATAACACTTTTTACTTTTTCTGTAGTACGGAGCTGTGTAGGGGCTTGTTTTTGTGGGATAAGTTGAGTTTTTAAGTTTTTATTGGTATCATCTTTTGGGGGGACAAGACTTTTTGATAAGTTTTAAAATCGTTTTTGGAAGGAGGGTGAAGAAAAATATGCAATCCTTTTTAGTAGTGTTTTTTTATTTTTTATTTTTAACAGAGCTCACAGTACAGTATCATGTCCAGTTAAGCTTTACTCGTCTGGGGTCGAAAATATTCGATTTCGCCGATACCCTATTTTTATGATTTTTTAATTTTGAAGCACTTTAAAAAAAAAAAAAAAAAAGTGATTTTATTGTGTTAACTAATATTTATTCATCCCTGTCTTCTGAGAGCCATTACTTTTTTTATTGTTCAGTATACAGAGACGTGTAAGGACTTTTTTTTTTTTGCGGGGATGAATGACATTTTTAATTGGTACAACTTTGCGTTTATCATGAGTTTTTTGATCACTTTTTATTCCATTTTTATGTGCTGCAGGATGTACAAAAATGCAACTTCTGTGAACTGTTTTTTTGTTTTGTTTTTTTACGGGCGTTAACGTATGGGTTAATTAATGTGACAGATTTATAAGGCCGGGTCGTTTACGCATGCGGCGGATACCAAACTTTGGGGCTACTTTATTTATTTTTGATCTTTTTTGGGGAGGATTGACCGTTTGTAAAGGGGAAAAGGGCGGGTGTGTACGGTTTTTAATTTTATTTTTTGTTTTACTTTTTTTTTAACTTTTTCACAAATCGTTAGTATTGTGTTAGAATAGGTCTGTACACAGCGTTACTGCTAGTTGCACAGGTCGACCCATGGTAACTATGCACACCATGCCACAATGCATTGCGGGCATGGTGACGTACAAGACTACCCGGATGCTTTCAGAAAGCTTACGGGGGAGTCAGGGTAAGAGACAGGTGAGCGGCATTTTGCGAAGCACGCTGCACCGGATCACAGGCAGCAGGAGACTCACTCGTGCAGACTGCGGCTTTATATCGCAGCATGAACAGGTTGCGATAATAAAGCGTTAATCAACCGCGGGGAGCTCACTCCGGCTGGGGTGTGCGGGCTCAGAAGCCAGCGGTAATTTACCGCATGTTCATTGTCGCGATCTGTGCGGGCCTCACCCTCATGCCCGCGCAATCGCCAGGACGTATGCATACGCCCTAGCGGGAAGTGACTTCCTGCAAATGGAAGTATGCATACGTCCAATGTCGGGAAGGGGTTAATATAATATGGTAGGAGACATTAAAATGCCCATCCACATTGAGTGCCAAAAAAAAAAAATAATCACTTTGTATGTCTTATATTATTCCTGGTGATACCATATTTGTATATCTTTGTTTATGTGTTTTGAGAAAATTCTGTTATTTTTTACATATTTGTAGAAATGCAGTAACTTTTTTGTGCTACCTCTTGGGACTGAGTTATTGGTGCATTTTTTTTTTTTTTTATTACACCCTTCCACACATTTGGATGCCACCATACATCGAAATAGTGGTGAAGGGTGTATGGGCAGGCAGCAGGCAGAGTCTGGGCCTCCATACGCGGTGACGTCAGATGTTAAATTACAACCAGCAATGTCTGTATGTAAATATATATATATATATATATATGATATATAATATTATATTATATATAATATCATATTATATATATATTTTTTATATTTTTTAACACATATTGGTGTGTAGATTTTGAAAAAAATATACAGTAGTGTCCTCTATTTAATTGTTTAGCACCCACAGTAATTATAGTTACTAGTCTTGGGTCTTTATGCACCCTAGTAATAGCACCTCTACAGGCGCTTATAATGACTGCTATAAGGGGGTGCTAATTTATGACCCTACAAGAAGTAATATCAGCCACCCATAGAGGTGATATTATGGTGTTTCTATAGAGGCTAAAATCAACAAGGCTACTTTTGATCTGATCATGGACAGCATGGGATATCATTCTGCCTATTAACATCCATGTAGACCATTGCTAGCCTTGGTGGACTTCAGCTCTTAGGCCATGTTCACACTGCTTAAAATGGGCTGTATTTCGGTCCGTTATTACGCGCCGAAGTGCGCCAATTACGGGCCGAAAAGGCCCATTCATTACGGTAATTCACCAGTTCTCAATAGGAGAAACTATGGATTAAAGTCTCCTCTCCATTGATGGCGAATCCGCCGGTGCGGGGAGATAATTATGTCACCTTTTCTAGCGGGAGTATACGCGCCGTGCCCAAATGATTGTCTATGGGCCGGGCCAAGTCCACACGGGTAATTGCGGGGCGTATATTACGCGCCCCTTGCTATTAAACTGTGTGAAACATAGCCTTAGGCATCGTTCACACCGGTTATTTCAGAAACGTATGTACATCGGATTGCGATTGTAAATACGTTCTGAACATCATGTTGAAAATCAGTTGCAATTAAGTGTCAATAAGTGTGGGAAGTATTTGTAATGATTTCCGCACGGATTCACCATCTCCAATCATTGTAGGTGGTGGTGAATCCCGTACGGAAATAATTGACATGTCCAATTGTTTTTTTCCGTCGGATTGCCGTCGTCAATCCGCAGGCGGACAATCAGCAAACGGAAATATGCGTCGTAGTGAACGGACGACGAACGTATTTTTATTGAAATCAATAAGAAATAGGCTGTTGAACTTATTATCGGACGGATTTGCCGACGGATTGACGACGTCAATCGTCGGCAATCGCGGTCGAAAATAGCCGGGTGTGATCGAGGCCTTACAGTCACCTGATTAAGGCAGCAGTGCAGGGTTAACTGCTCAGCAGTCGGAGGGGGGGGGAAGTGTAGGATCTGACTTCTGCAGGAGTCAGGATACTGAATGAGTCACCTGCATGGTAGCAGAGGATGGGTGTCGGAGATGCTACATGAGGCATGAGGAGACCAGAGGAGCCACAGGACTACTTTGGCCGGAACAAAATTCTAGCACAGGACAGAAGTGAGACACACAGGGAGGCTCTAGCCCTTATCAGCGGGGTATAGCATTTTCAGGAGCCGCAATTCTGTACCCCAGGTTATAGGGCAGCACTGAGCCTCCTTGTGTGTGATCAGTGATGCCACAGTCAATCAGTATCAGGGATGGCTGCTTGGCACACAGCCGCTGGGAGCAGTAGCCCTGTGGGAGGATTGAACGGAGCCCCCTGTGGATGAGCATACTGCACTGCAAACTCCAGCCCCTTGCTTCTCTCCAGCAGCATTGAAAACTCACACAAACTGCTCTTCCATGATGCTATGCATCATGACGAGTGACGTAAGCACAGCAGTGCATGCTGGGAGCTTAGGGATGTGACTGCTCGTGCCGACTTGTGCTGGTAGTCGGCTCGAGTAGCCACTGGTCATGTGACCCAACTGGTTGATTGTTTTTTTTTACATTTAGGTTGTTCCAATTTTTAATAGGTTATATTTTAAGAAGTGGCTTAATTGAAAGCAAATGTGATAAATTTTAGGTGATAGGTAACTCTTATAAAGACACCAGCAAAAAACGCATATAAAAAATGCGCTTAAAAAACCGCAAAAATTGCGGCAAAAAAAGGCAGTTTTTTTCAGCTGCTTTTTGACAGGGGGGGACAGAAAACCCCCCTCATGAACTTTTTTTAGTCATTTGTATTCAGGTCGTTTTTTTTGTCCACTGCGGGGGAACAGACCTTTTAAAGGGGTTTCTCACACTTTGTTTCCCTTTCCCCCCTCAGTCCTGTTTTTTTGGGTTTCATTTTGAATCAGGGCGTGTTTACTGGTTTACAAAAGGTTTCAGTTGAAGCCAGGTCTGTGCTATAGAACCAATGGCAGCCTATCTGAGAGATCAAACGGGCTTAGCATACACCTGAGGGCTGATGCACCCATACAAAGGGATATCTAGAATGGGTAGGACACGTAAGGACATATATTGCAAAGTGACTTTTTCTAAGACTTTAACATGAAATCAATCCTTTTAGTGAGACAACCCCCCTTTAAAACCCAATGTTCCCGAAGAAACCTTCTCAAAAGCCTGGATAATAAAAGCATTTTAAAAAATTATTCTCACATAAAGTGAAGCCTGTCAGATTTGAAAAAATCGGTTTGTCATAAAGGTCAAACTGGCTGCGGTGGTAATGAGCCTTTTTTCCATAGCGTTGTGATGTCAGCAAGATTCATGCCCATTATTTTAGGGCTCCTTTACCTACCCGGCTAATTGTATCCTTTGGCCCTTCGGGCGGGTTATTTTGCTAGATATAAAAAAAAAGTTAAAGTAATTCATAGGTTTTAGTTGCCACAAGCTTAGGAACTAAAAAATGAATACTGCCAAATAAGTTTTTAAAATGGGCCCTTGGGGGGGGGCCGGGCCATTTTTACAGCCCCTGTCATGGTGTCCTTTTTTGTTTCTAAAAGCCCTTTATTTCAGTCCGGATTTTGCACAAAAAAATTCAAAATAGGACAGCTTTGGGGCCCCGGTGCAAAAAGTAAAATAGGCCCCATTTTACCATGTCCATTTACAAAAAAGTGTTTTCCCTAGTGGCGAAAAGCTTTTTGGGGCCCCCTAAGCTGCGGGCCCCCGGGTAGCGACTGTCCCGCTGACCCCCTGAGCCGCCCCTAATAGTGAGTGTATTTAAAATTAAAATATATAATATAATTTTTAAATTTAAATATATATATATAAAAATAAAAAAAATATTTATTAAATTTATATTGGTGTATATTATACGTTTCACAAATTTTTTGGATATTTGACTTTTGGTTGAAATTTGGATGAAATAATTTTTTTTTCAATAACTAAATGTTAAATGTTTTTCAATTAAAAATGTGTCAGCCCGCTGTTTCCGCGCTGGCCCCTTATTTTAAGATGCGCAGTTTTCACCCAGACAACATTCGAAGAGCCTTCAAAGAGTCAGTTTTTTTCAAACCGGCCAATGGGGCAGCCCCGCCCACCTCATATAAACCCCATTATTTTTAATAGGTAAAAAATGTGAATAACTGTCAGGGGGGGGGTTAGTTTTTGGGTTTGGGGGGTTAAACACCGCTCATGAAAAGATTTAAGGGGAAAAAGCTCTAAACTGCTGCATCTTACAGAATAAGGGACCAGCGCGGAAAAGCGGTTGGCACTACCTTTTGGTCCTCAGAAAGGGGGGGGCATAATCTATGGCCCGGTTTTCCCTTTAACTGTAGAATGCAACTTTCCAACTGTTCAGGTTTAAATTTCTTTCGACAATTTGCTGACCAAAAACATGGACTTAAGGCAAAATTTCCCAAAGGGGTTTTGACCCCTGAATCGCCCAAAATTTTAAAGGGGGCTAAATTTGAATTGGATTTAAACAGCCCCTCCTTACCCTGCTTTTCACTTTGTCACTCATGAGCCCAAAAAACCCCAAAAATTGATCAACGTACCCGCCATTGTGAGGGTTCAAGCAGGATGCTCTCAGACAAAAGGGCCCACTGACTTTGTCACCAGCAGGTTGTATCCGAGATCAAGAAAAAAGGAAGACCCACGGGAAAAGGAAAAGAAGGAATGTCCTTTGGCTCCATCACACCTGATGCCCGTTTATTGTAAGCAATCCCCTTGGAACCAGATGTTTAACCCCAAACCCAGCCTGTTTTGCCCTTTCCTGACAACCCCTATTTTTTGAAATCTGACTGAAATTTTTATTGGAAAAAAATTTTTGACACTTTTAAAATTTTCTGTTTTCAAGATTTTTTTCTCGTGACACATTGTGTTTTTTAAGTTAGTAAGAATTTTTATCCATACAATCCTTGTTTTTTTGGAAAAATATAAAAATTTCAAAAAAATTTTGGAAAAATTAGCGATTTTGAAAATTGCAAAATTTTCGCTTGCAAGACAATAAAATTCCCCCACAAAATAGTTTATAACTAGCCCTACCACGGGGGTCCTCAAACTTTTTAAAACCGGGGCCTTTTCACGGTCCCAAAACCTTGGGGGGCCCGGAAATATATTTAAAAAAAAAAAGGTTTCTTTGGGGTCGATCTTTACGGCGATACCCAATTTATAGTTTTCATGTTGAAGTGCCTTTTTTTAAAAAAAAAAAGTTTTTTTTTGTGAAAAAAAATTTTTTATGCTCGCTGTCTTCTGATGGCCATAATTTTAAAAATTTTTTTGTATACGGAGGTGAAAGGGATTTTTTTGCGGGATGAACCTTTTTTACTTGGGTCACTTGGCATTTAATGGCTTTTTGTCCTTTTTATTCATTTTACTCGAGGGAGAACAAAAATCCAAATTTGACTTTTTTACGGTTCACCTGCAGTTTAAAAAACATGACAGATTTTTAGGGGGTTGTTACTTGGCAATACAAAAATGCTTGCTTTTTTTGGATCTTTTTTCGGGTGATGGGTGTTTGTAAAAGGGGAAAAGAGCAGTGTACGTGTTTATTTTTTGTGTTTACTTTTTTTTTTTCACTTTTTACCCAAGGGGATTTGTACGGTAAATGCAGCAATTTTGGTCACTCACATGACAACATTTTTGAATTCCAAGCCGACCCCAAAATTTTTATAGATTCCCCTCTCCCCCATGACCAAAAAAGTGTTAGCAAAAATCGGATGGGGCAAGGAATAGATCACCGCCCAAAAAGAGAAACTTTTCACCTGGGAAAATGTGGGGAAACTATAAAAAAAAGTTCCGACATTGGGAGCTTACTAAGGTCTTCACCCAGCTTTCCCCCGGACCCTGAAAAGCTAACATGCAACAGGGGCTGGGGAAAACACATTTCAATCCAAATAATTTTAGGGCTTTTAAAAAGGGGGTCACCTGTCCGACAATTGGCTCCTGTCCAAGGGTCCTGTCCGATCGGAGGTTGGGGGGAAGTGGGGGGTCCTGCCCTGATTTGGAGGGGGTGGAGGGCTCCTGCCCTGAGTCGGAGGGGTGGAGGCCCGCCCTGATTGGAGGAGGTTTGGGGGGTCCTGCCCCGAGTCCGGAGGGGAGTGGAGGGCCCTCCCGAGTCTGGAGGAGAGTGGAGGCTCCTGCCCCGATCTGGAGGAGAGTGGAGGGGGGTCCTGCCCTGTCTGGAGGGAGTGGAGGGCTCCTGCCCTGATCTGGGGAGGTGGAGGGCTCCTGCCCTGAATCTGGGGGGGAGTGGAGGGCTCTGCCCCGAGTCTGGAGGAGAGTGGAGGGCTCCTCCCCGATCTGGAGGAGATGGGGGCCCGCCCCCAGTTGGAGGGAGTGGAGGGGTCCCGCCCCGATCTGGAGGGGAGTGGAGGGCTCCTCCCTGAGTCGGGGGAGAGTGGAGGGGTCCTGCCTGAGTCTGGAGGAGAGGGAGGGCTCCTGCCCTGATCTGGGGAGATTTGGGGGCTCCCGCCCGAGTTGGAGGAGAGTGGAGGGCCCCCCTGATTGGAGGAAATGGGGGGCCCCGCCCTGAGTCTGGAGGGGATGGGGGGCTCCTCCCCGAGTCTGGAGGAGAGGGGGGGCTCCTGCCCCCGGGGTTGGGGGAGAGTGGGGGGCTCCCCCCGGTTGGAGGAGAGTGGGGGGGCCCCCGCCCCAGTCTGGGGGAGAGGGGGGGCCCTGCCCTGATCGGGGAGAGTGGGGGCTCCGCCCTGGCTGGGGGAATGGGGGGCTCCCCCTGAGTTGGAGGAGAGTGGGGGGGGCCCTCCCCGGGGCTCGGGCCCTGCCCCGCCTCTGTGGCTTTTTTCCGTGGCGGGGAAAGAAGCACGACCCACTCCGCTCTGGAAGTCAGCCTCAGCGGCGCCTGGAGTGCGGACTGTGGGTGGGGGAAACTATAGCTGAGGGAGTGCCTAGGGCAGACACTTGCAGATAGGGAGGGGTTTTGTGAGTGGGGGGGGCGGACACTTGCAATTTTAATTGCAGAGTGCCGCCCTCCACCAACACTCACAGACATCTCCCCTATACGAGGTTCCGCCTCAGGCCCCTCCCATCAAAACTCCTAGTTCCCCCGCCCCCAAGCTGGCCCCCGCTGTTTGTCTGCTACGTCTCTCATTTACCGTCACCCCCGCAGCACCCCCCATCGATGGGAGGTGCTTTTGGGCTTACGGAAAGGCATCCGAAAAGCGCAACAGCAGGGCCAGTTATAGCGAACGCACCAGTGAAAAGGGAGAACTGCGGCTCCGCCGCTGCCACCGCCGGTGCCTTGCTACATGTCAACGAACGGCAGCGGCGGCGGATGGCAGCGGCGGGCCGGACAAAAACCCCGGGCGGGCCGCATGCGGCCCGCGGGCCGTAGTTTGAGGACCCTGATCTACCTATGTCTACTATGGGTTTTGGCATCATTTTTTAAATGTCTTTTTTTTTTTTACGACATTAGAGGGCTTAGAAATTTAGTAGCAATTTCTCACATTTTCAAGAAAATTTGCAATATACATTTTTTTAGGGACCACTCCAGTTCTAAACATGGCTTTGAGGGGCCTTCATGTTAGATACCCCATAAGTGACGCCATCTGGGGAAACTAGACCCCTTAACGTATTTACAACACTATTTAGGAAGTTTGATAACCCTTAAAGAATTTCACAAAATTAAAGCAAAGTGGAGGTAAAAATTTCAGAATTTCCTTTTTTTTGCAGTTTTTTCAATATTTATCCATTATTCCTGGAATACGGTAAATGTGATAGGTAAATGCAACTTAATATCAATTCCCCAAGGTCTGCCGTTTTTTAGAGATATCCCATATTGTGGCCCTAGTGCAATTATTTGGCTCACCCACAAGCCCCAGAATAGGAGGAAGCACCTACTATACTCTGGGGTCGTATTTTCACTACGATTTTATTTAGGCGCCATTTCAGGTTTGGGGGACACCCTAAGGTGCTAAAACTTAATAAACACCCCTAAATAGACCACATTTTTGGAAACTACACCCCTTAATGAATATATCCAGGGGTGCAATTGAGTATATAGACCCCTCAGGTGATTCACAATTTTTTTTTAGCATATGGCTGTGAAAATTAAAAAAAAAAAATTTTTTCAATAATCTGCAATTTTAGCTTAAAATTTTCATATATACAAGGAATCCGGAAAAAATAACCCAAAAACTTTGTTAAGAAATTTCTTCCAAGTTCGCAATACCCTACATGTGGGTGTAAACTGCTGTTTGGGCGCATGGCAGGGCGTAAAGGGGGGGTAGCGCTATTTTAGCTTTGGAACGCAGATTTTGGTGGGGCCATGTCACATTTGCAAAGCCCCCAAAGTAGCAGAACGGGCCCGAAAACCTTCCAGAAGTTGCCCCATTTTTGGTTCAAACACCTTTCGGGGAAATCTCAATCTAGGGGTGTACTGTCCATTTTTGGAGGCCAAAGGGTGAAGAAAATACTGCAATCCTAGTAGTGTTTTTTATTTTTATTTTAACAGGGCTCACCGTGCTGTATCCGTGATAAGTTAGCTTTACTCTTTGGGTGGCTTACGATTATGGCGATACCCTATTTATTTTGTTTTTTGTATTTTGAAGCAATTTAAAAAAAAAAAAAAGAAAAGTGTTTTTTGTGTTTAAAACAATATTTATGCATCGCTATCTTCTGAGAGCTATACTTTTTTATTTTTCTGTCTACAGAGCTGTAAAAAGGACTTTTTTTTTGCGGGATGAAAATGACGTTTTAATTGGCACAACTTTGGCATTTTTTAGGGTTTTTGACGCTTTTTTATTTCCATTTTATGTGCTGCGGGATGAACAATAATCTTAATTCTGTGATTTTTTTTTTTTTTTTTTTACGGCGTTCACCGTAGGGTTAAATTAACATGACAGATTTATAGGGCAGGTCGTTTCGCACGGGGGCGATACCAAATTGGGTCTTTATTTATTTTTGATCTTTTTTGGGCGATTGGCGTTTGTAAAGGGGGAAAATGGCGGTGTACGAAATTTTTTTTTAAATTTTTCGTGTTTGTGTTTTACTTTTTTTTCGCTTTTTTTAACTTTTTTTCACATTTTTATTTTACTTTCCCCATAGGGGATTTGAATGAGAGGGTTTTCTTTAGATCTCTCATTCAATTGGAATCAGTGCATAGCTTGTTGCTATGACTGGTTTCCTAGACAACTGTCAGTCACGATGCGGGTCATGCCCACAGGGCACGGCCGGGCATCGTGACGTCACAGACAACCCGGAAGGCAGGAGCTGCACGGATCGTGCGATCCGTGCGCTGCTGCCGCCGACAGACGCAGGAGGAGCCCATCTCCTCCTGCGTCTTCCTTAGTTATTGCGACCCGATCGTCGCGATAATTAAGGGGTTAACCGCCCCCCCCCGGAGCGATCCGGGTCGGGGCCGACGCTGCGGGATGTCAGCTGTAATATACAGCTGACACACCGCGCCAATCGCGAGAACTCTGCTTTAGAGTTCGCGCGATCCTCAGGACGTATCCATACGTCCAGGTGCGTGAACCCCCAAACCACCTGGACGTATGGATACGTCTAAGGTCGTTAAGGGGTTAAGGGAGGTAAGAGGCAATCAAGTGTCACGTCAGACCATTCGTAACTGTTTACATCTGCGTGCTGCATCCTTACTAGAGATCAGCAATTTGTGCAAATTTGTACGGAAACCTTGAACTTGCGCACAAAACGGTTTCTCGGCTTCATTGTGGCAATACAGCGGTTAGAATACCCGGATGCAAGGGGAGGGCATGGGGCACTATTTAACAATAGAAACACCCCAAAAAAAATCTTGTCCAATACATATCGCTGTGTTCCCCTTCCTACCTACCCCACGTAGGTAGGAGAGGGGAACACAGTGATATAACGGATACAACCTGCTGGTGACACTAAGCTCAGTGGTCACTTCCGTCTGAGGCATCCTGCTTGAAGCCTCGTTTAAAGGTGAGATACTGTTGATCAATTGTTTAAAGGCGTTGTCTTGGTCTCAGGAAGTTGGCAACACCCCGTAAACTAATTTAAATCGGCTTTCTTTTGTTTGCATCACCAAAATACAGCAGCGAGTCTCATGTAAAATTTAAATTTTTAGTTCTCACAAAGAAAGACTAAATACTTCCAAGCGGTGCTGATTTTATGGAGCCAAATGCTGTTCCTGAGAGAATCCTTCTCCTCCTCCTTCAGCAGAAGTCCTTATAGGGACCTTGGTACTAGCAAAGACAAGTTTGCAAGAAGCTACATGCAGTACCCAGCAATTGGCTTCTGCATATACCTTCCTGCAAGCAGGGGGCACATTACCAGACTGTGTGGGGGTGACTTGCAAAAAATGGTTAACCTGTTTTTGCTGGCTAGGAAGGCACTTCTATTTCCAAAAATCCCTCATGTGGCTAAGAGTCGGGTATTTAAAGGGAACTGTCACATAGTTTTTGCCCCCCTTGCTGAGGACAGAACAAGCTAGTGTCAGACCTGCTGTTTCCAGCGCTGTGTCCCTTATTCTGTAGGATGCAGCTGTTTAAGAGCATTTACCCCTGAAATCTTATTCATTAGTAGCTGTTAGCCTCGCCCACCAAAGACTAGCCCCCGCCCACTGACAGTCATTCACATGTTTCTACCTATTCAAAGTAATAGGTTTGTCAGTTGAGGTGGGCGGGGCTAGCCTCCGATTGGCCGGGTTTGAAAAAAACTGACCTTTTGAAGGACTCTTCGAATGACTCTTCTGGCTGAAAACTGCAGATTTGAGCTTTAAAATTTACACGAAAACTCCAGCATCTTACAGAATAAGGGACACAGCGCTGGAAACAGCAGGTCTGACACTAGCCTGTGCTGCCCTCAGCAAGGGGTGCATAATCTATGTGACAGGTTATCTTTAACGGGTTAGAATGAGATTTCCATGGGTGTAGCTGGTATGGTTGCTTAGCCACATTTAATGGAAACTGAGCGATGGTCACAATAACCAAAACTTTGGCAAAAAGTCTTATTGACTGTGCAGGGAAATATATGGACTTCAAATGTGCCGTATGAACTAGTATTGCAAGTTATGTGATAGATCCAAGATAAGTGATGACTTAACAAGGGCACTCCCAATGTGTGAATTGAACCTTACTCTTAGGCTATGTTCACACGGGGTAATTTCGGCGCACTCTTCGCCGCGTATTTGCGCTCTAATACGAGCAAGATGAGCGCCGAAATTACGGTAAACCATAGTATTCATATAGAACTATGCCTCCTCTCCCCGATCGTATTGCACGCGCGGGGAGATAAGTGACATGTCAATTACTTGCGGTGAATACGCGTCACGAGTAATGAATGTAAATGGATCGTGAGCTCCCGAAACACACGATGTACTGCGGCGCATACTGTACACGGCACAGTACATCGTGTGAACATACCTGCGCCGGCCCCATAGACATGCATTGTTCGCGGTGCGTAATCGCCACGAATATATGACACATCACGTATGTCCCTGCGCATACAATACACTCATAAGGTACGCGCGGGGGGACGGGTCATAATCCATAGTTCTCTATGAGAGCTATATCGGCGTGCAAATACGCGGTGAAATGCACGCCGCAATTACGTTGTGTGAACATACCCTTACTGAGTGTTTTTACTTCAGCCCTACAGGTGCATGTAGGAGCATCTCTAATGGTGTCCATAGACAGGTTATCATTAGGGGGTTCTCCAGGATTGCAAAATTGATGGGCAGTCCTCAGGATAGGCCTTCAATATGAAATCAGCAGGGTCTGACCGTTGCTACCCATGTCGATTATTCGATCAAAGGGTCTGTAGCATTCTAGCTAGCACCACCTTCCCTCCGATCCAAACTCTGCTCCATACTTTTAGTAGTGGGGGTGCCTGCAGTAAGCTGTAATACTAGGCACAGCCACTAAGGAATGTATGGCGCTGTAACTGATAGTGAAGGCAACCTGGCGCTCGCTCAAGTCCGGTGACCCCTCGAGTCTGCAGTGTTGTTTTTGGTTTTTTTTTCAATGCTTGAGCCCAATACAAGTGATGACTTTTGTAGTAAAGCAAATGGTGTGTGTGGTAGAGCACCTTCCTGATTAAGAAGATGGATGCTTGGAAAGTCTCTAAAGACGCAAGTGGTGGACAATCCAAAGAGAGAGGGGATTTTTACAGCATTGGAATAATGCAATTAAAACAAGAATTCCATTTTAGTTTATGTACTTTGTAATGGTTCCATTGACCGTACTATATAATGTACTGGGGAATCCCCCAAAAATTCTAAGTGGGGTGAAATGTGAAAAAAAAGTACTAAGTGCCATTTTTGTGGGGGTTTGTTTTTATGGCACTCACTCTTGGGTATAAATGATGTGTTCCCTGTATTCTGCCGGTCAGTACAGTTCCAGTAGCACCAAATATGTAGGATTTCTGTTATGCTTTAGTACTTTAAAAAATAAAAAAATTTCTCATATTTTTAAATTTGCGCTGCAGCCCCACTTTCTGCAACCAATAACTTTTTTTGTTTTTCCACCTTTGGACCATAGTGAGGTTGCATTTTTTGCAGGCTGAAGTGTAGATTTTATTGGTGCCATTTTAGGACACATGCGACTTTTTGATCATTTTTTATTCCAATTTTTTTGGGACATGAAATGACCAAAAATTGCAATTTTGGCATTGAGAATTATTTTTTTTTGTACGGTGTGGGATAAATATTGCTATAGTTTGATAGATCGGACTTTTACGGATGTGGCGATACCAATTATAGGTAACTTTGTTTATTTTTCTGTTTGTAAAATGGCAAAAGGGGGTGAGTTGAACTTTTAAAGCTTTGTACTATTTTTATATTTAAAAATGTTTTTCTTTTTTTTTTACTTATACATTTAGTCTCCCAGGGTACTTCACCACAAGTTGGCAGGGTCATCAGTTTACCGTTCTGCATTATGTATATAATGCAGAAGGGTGTACAAAGATGGCGATGCCATAGAAGCAGTACATGGCAGCCATGAAAGCCTTCAATAGGCTTCTGGCTGCTCTAGCAACCGATCGGCGCTCTACATTTTCATAACGGGGGGCAATAGGGGCGCTCCATACTCCCTTAGTGTCATGACGTACTAAAATGTTATGGCGGGCCAAGAGACAGAGCCGCCTTAACAGAATTATGGGCCCCTGGGCATAGCATGGCAGTGGGTCCTGCCAAATACATGACATCACACTTGGCCATGTCTGGAGCCCTCCTCACCCAAGCACACCCATATTATCACACCAGTTATGTCTGGAAACCTCCAGCCTGCAGCCTACAAGACTATTTGGCAGGGCAGAGAGCCTTTGGCTCCCTTCTCCACCATGGTTTTTAGCTGTTTGCACGTCCTAAAAATACACAAACCGTTAAATAAGCAAAGCCAACCAAGGGATCCAGGGTATGTTTCTTGTATTCCTGGGACATACATACACCACTTGGGGCCCCTATTTTTGTGGGGCCCCTGGGCAACTGCCTAGTGTGCCCAATGGAAAAGATGTCCCTGCCAAGAGATTAAAACTGGAATGTCAAAATTACTGTATTTGAAGTAAATAGTGACCTTGGCGTTTACCACTCTTTACATGTTCAAGGTTTCTTAGGCTTTACAGCATAGTATGGAGTGCAGGTAAGTCAATGGGTACATTAATTAAAGAATTTAGGCTCTGTTCACATCTGTGTTGGTGCTTAAGTCCCAGACTCCATGATATTTGTTGGAAATAATGAATAATGCAACACAATGTTTTTTGTTTTTTTTAGTCAAGATGGTAAACACCACAACACAACTCAATAGACCCCATTATATGTCAATGGAGTCTGTCAGCACTGTTTGGTATAGGTAAACCAACCATTCTTTGAACCATATAAAGGCATCCATACATATTACACAGTCGCTAAAGGGGTATTCTCACCACAGCAAGTGCTGCTGGAAGGGCAATTAGTGTAAAGTAAGCAATTTTCAAAATGCATGTTATTAAAAAATGTGTATACTTTACCTAATACAGGCGTTTTTTTGCACCTTCAAAATGCTCTCTTGCTGTGATGGGAATACCCCTGTAACTGTAAACTATTACTCTCAATCTCCCGATAAACATGCATGCTCATCTTGGCCAAGCTTACATGTGTTTTTAACTCCTTAACGACCTCCCACCGTCTTTTGACGGCGGGCATTTCAGGTCGTTCGTCTACAGCAACGTCTTTTGGCGTCGCTGCAGTCATCGGAGTTTGCGGCACCCGGCTACGTAGCAGCGCTGAGAACGGGGCTGTACTACACAGCCCTGATGCCAGCGCAGCTCCTGCAAGCACCGGGGTGCTTTAACCCTTTGATTGCTGCAGATCGTCACCGCAGCGCAATCAAAGGGTTTCCCTGCTCTAACGGGTGATCGGGACACCCGGTGACCTGACAGAGCCCGGGAAATGGCTGCACAGTCAGCCCTGGGGACCTAAAGTAGCCCCAGGGTTGTCTGTGTAAGAAGCCAGTGATCAGGACAGACTATGAGCTGCCCTGATCACTGCCTGTGTCAGACTCGCACAGATTATAATGTATTAGCATATATGAATATGCTAATATATTACTAAGTGTAAAAAAAAAAAAAAGGGGGACAAAAGTAACACAGTTCTCCCTTCATGGGATTTTTTTTTTTTAAAAAGTAAAAAAACAAAAAAGTGTAAAAAATAGAATAAAAAAATAAACAATAAAATATAAATAAATATTTAATAAAAAATAATTGTGCATACATTACACACAGAAAAATAATTACACATATTAGGTATCCACACGACCGTAATAACCTGTAGAATTAATCTAACATGTTATTAAGTGTGAGATGTGAATGGTGTAAAAAAAAAAGTAAAAAAACATTCTGCAATTATTTATAAGTGAACTTAAACTATTCCCCCATAAAGTACAACAAATTTGTTGTTTGTATGAGACCTTGTTTCGAATAAAACGAGGCCTCATACAACTGCGTCATTGAAAAAATAAAAAAGTTACAACTGTTGAAACTAAAAAAAAGTTCTGGTCATTAACTACTTTTCAGGCGTTCGGCTTAAGGGGTTAATGGGCAGAAGGTAATAAGCTACACATCAACTCTTCTGCCAACAGCTTTTTCTCCACAGGAACAGAGGATCCAGCTTGCTAATATCCAACATCTGCTGTTGTGGGGAGGGAGGGAGGACATTCCGACCTAATACACATTAGGTAATTGGTTGTTGCCATTTACTCCATTCCTTGGTATTATCAAATCTTCAAATCAGCAGATATGGCCAACCTTCATCTAATGTGTATGGGCTCCTTCAATATTTGGGAGTTCTATGATTATGGAATGTGAAGTTCACTAAAAGTCTATCCTCAATGTAATATTTCTCTATATGCTTCCATAATGAATGAGAAAAATGTTGCCCTTTCTTTGGAATCAAAATGTCTACAGAGTATTAGCCAACATCTTGTACTGAGCAATTGCTTGTATGCCCAAGAATATCATTGGCCTGGTCTTTCTCTCGTCTTCGATGATGGTGACAACAATTGTCGGAATCCAATGCGTGTCCATCCACAGAGGCCTGTTCTGGAGGTTTCTCAACAAGTTGCTAATGTAAACTTGAAGTATTCCTCTTTACAAGGGATCTGCAAGGTCGGGTCTCCCGCTGTTGGGATACTACATCTCCCATCATGCCCACTGATAAAGATTATATAAATGCATGATGGGAGTTGTAGTCTCCCAACAGCTGGAGAGCCGACGTTGCACACCCCTGCCTAACCTTTTATACTCCAACACAAATTCTAATTTACTCATTGTTTCAACTGTTAATAAATATCAAATTTATCTTTTTAGAAAATACAGAGAAATTAAGAGACGCTGCCATGTTCTGCCAGCATTCTGATCTGCCAGCATCATGATATAGAGCAGGAAGAGCTGAGACGATTGATATATGACTCAATGGGAAGAGATTCAGTATAACTTTTATTTGATTCTTAAAATCCCTGCTCATTCTGGGTTTAGAAGTCCAGTGGGTGGTCCAAAGTGATTGACAGCTATCTCTGTAGGCACATTTATACAGGGAAGGCTGGCCATTATTGAGAGAGACTGCCCACTGGACTCCTAAAGGCACAACAAACAAGAATTTCTTTCCATAAGTTTCAAGTTATCATAAATGTTTTGTGACAAAACTATATATCAATCTGCTCAGCTCCTCCTGCTCTGTAGCATGATGCTGGGTAGATAGCATACGTTCCCTTTAAAGAGGTTGTACAGGTTTAGAAAAAAATATGGCTGCTTTCTTCAAAATAAATGTACCATATCTTTCCATTTACTTGTGTCGTGTTTTTCAGTCCACTGCAATTAAAAGAATAGATCTTAGTTGCAGTACCACACACATCCTAGGGACAGATGTGGTGCTATTTTTGTAAGAAAGCAGCCAGGTTTTGTTTAGTTTTTATCCCCTATAATCGCTTATAGGGGTTTTATCACAAAGGCATTTCGTGCCAGATTCGTCCTGATTCAACTTTCTATGTGTTCCAAAAATGTGTGAATGACTTATTTGAACTGCATATCGTGACCCGGCAGGCTTGACCTCACCACACCTTTCCCCATAGTGTGCTCACTCTAGTCAAACAAAGGTCTGTTTAGGTAAAGAGCTTTGAGTAGCTACAATGTAGCTGAGAGGTTAGCATGTCTGCCTTTCGGCATAGGAGTCCTACTTTCAAATCCCTACAGAAACCAAGCGTGTGATTTTTTTTTTTCTCAGTGCACATACCTGACTGAGGTTTCTTTTTATGTATTTTACCAACTACTAAGGAGTGCAGAGGACAGGAGTAGAATGACAGCACCTGGGGTTGAACACTTGCAAAGCAGTGAGTGTGTGATTACTAAGCAGGGAATATACTGACAGTAGCTGTCTGAGAGGAGGGGTGATGTCTGAGCACGTGCGGCCAGTACTGAGAAGCTCTCGTCACTGGTCGTATCCCCTGGAGACGAGCTGTACACTATGGATCACTAAGGGAGTGGCTAAAATAAAAATTATGATGAATGGTAAAAAAATTTATTATTTAGTTTGCAAACTTCTCACATCAATTTTACTTCATGGTAAAACCCCTTTAATTTCTCAGTATTGTACAGTCGGTATCAGGGGTGTAACTTTGGTTCAAAAAGTGGGGGGGACCAATTTTCCCTCTCATCCCCTATCTTCCTATCCCTTCCTCCTTCACTTGCCTTCTCTTTCACTTCCCCTCCCCTCCTCTCCCTGCAGGGAAGCGGCCCCCTCTAGCCCAGCTAGGAGGTCTGAGGGAGTGTTGTGAGCTCCCCCAGCAGGTCCGGGCGGAGTCCTTATGGCAAACACTTTTGGTGCAATCCGTAAGGTTGTGAGTGGCTCTCTAATTACTGAAGTTTAGAGCCTGACTGGGACTAAAAAGCAGCTCTGGCAATGAATCCGAACCAGACCCCAACAATATTACCCCTCTAGATGGAAATAAAAAATGTTGTGCCCAATGCAGAAAAATTTTGCTTAAAACCCCCCCATCCCCCCTCAGTACTCCATTAAATTTGTTTAACACCAACAGAATGAGGAAAATAAAAGAACCCAATCTCACTTTTACCCTATGAAACACTTATGTCACATACTGTACCCCAAATTAATTTTATTACATAACCAAAACCAGAAATGACAACACTCAATCACCCCAGAAATTAATTATAATTACACATGGGAGCCACAGAAATAACATTTACTAAACTGCACCTTAGAAATAAAATTGCACATTGTACTCAAGAAATAATACAAAATTCACTGTGCCCCAAAAAAGTATTATATTACACACTGAACCCTAGAAATGAATTACATTACTCACTGTACTCCATAGATTACATCACACCATACCCCAGAGATTGCATTACACTGTACTCCAGAGATTACATTACTCACCGTACCCAAGAAATTACATTACTCACTGTACCCCCAGAGATTACATTACACACCTGTACCCCAGAGATTACATTACTCACTGTACCCCATGATAAAACCCCCCCAAGTAACATACCGCCTACCCAGAGATTACATTACACTGTACTCCAGAGATGACATTGCTCACTGTACCCCAGTGATAACATTACACCATACCACAGAGATAACATTACATGCCGTACCCCAGAGATTACATTACACATTGTACCCCAGAGATTACATTACACACCGTACCCCAGAGATTGCTACATTACCCACTGTATCCCAGAGATTGTTTACACTCCGTACCCCAGATATTCTGCATTATTCACCGTAGCCAGTGATTAGTTTACACCTGTTACAAACACATCGATTTACATTACTCACTGTACCCCAGAGATTACATTACAGTAGCATGAGATTAGATTACACCATTACCCAGAGATTACATTACACATGTACAACAGAGATTATATTACACCATACCCAGAGATATTACATTACACATCTTTACCCTAGAGGACTACAGTAGACAGGTACCCAGGAAATTGCATGTATGTGTCTATATACTAGCTACTATATATATATATAGTATAGTATATATATATATATATAATTTTATATATATTTTAATATATTTATATATATTATTACAGTCATATGAAAAAGTTTTGGGCCCCCTATTAATCTTAATCATTTTAGTTCTAAAATATTTGGGTGTTTGCAACAGCCATTTCATTTTGGATATATCTTAATAAACTAAGTTATTGGAACATTTGTGTTAGTACAATTAAACTCATTTCCAATCGTGAATTATACTGTGTCGCCATCAGTTATTAAGATAGAATCAAAGCTGAAATGGCTGTTGCACAACACCACAAATGATTTAGAACTAAAACGATGATTATGATTAATAGGGGTGCCCAAAACTTTTTTCTTATGACTGTATATATTGAACACAGAACTCGCACTACACGGTTATCGGCAACTGACAGTGTTGGTTTTTTGTTGGAAATTCGGCGCTTGCAAATTGAGATTCGACGAGCAAACGGCCCAGACTGCCTGAGGCGCAGGAATTTCTTTTCCTATCCTTTTGTGCTGTTTAATGCATAAACACTCGAGATTCTTTGTCAGGCACTGACAGTACGCACCGAACATACACTCAAGTAAAATCTGCATCATCTAACAACGACACTGATTTTAAATAGGGGTATAATGCTAAATCGCAGTTTCCTGCGGATTGGACGCCGATTCTGAGCAGATCCAGCACTGAATGCCGCCCCACAATCTAGCATTCATATCTTCGTGCATTAATGTAATCTTAAGGTTGGTTCACAACTGTTGTGGCATACTGGGGTGTTTGTAGAAGTTCACGCAAGACAGTCCAAACTGCTAAAATGCGCGAAGCGGCCATACGCTTTCATTTCCCGGCGCAGGAAGTGCAGGAAAGCATGACATGTCTTGACACATGGCTGTAACAGTATATATCGACATCTTTCATATAACAGTACACATACCATAATCAACATGCATTGCACACAACGCCGTGCACCTTTGACCCTCTCCCTCCCCAGCCGTTACCTGTCTCATGTAGTCTGGCGCATGTTGGCATTCCGCAGGAGCTTCTCTTCCTTCTCTGATGAGGGATGAGCATACGGGGACGTGGTATACGTGGGGAGGGAAAGATACAGCCCCAGAACAGAGTTGCATGGCTGTGAGGCTGCGTTCTGAATGGGAAGCAGCACCCTGCTGACTCCTGCTCTACAATCAGCGCCTGCTCTCACTCTGCACTGACACTGGAGGCTTCAGCCTACTCTGTCCCCCCAAGATGCACAGAAATATAGGAGGCAAAGGGTTAACTTCTTCCTCCTCTGTGCTCTGCTCTTCCCATTTACCATATTCTCATGCTTTCATATCCATTATTTTTTATTGAAGTGGCTAAAAAGTGGGGGGACAGTCCCTCCGTCCCCCCCTAAAGTGACACCTATGGTCGGCATGATGGAACACACACATTTGAGTCTTCCTTTCTCTTTGCATTTCAGGGTGTGCAGACTTACATCTCCTCGATATGCTGAGTCCTGTTGAAAGAAAGAGACAGGGCTATATCCATGAGCTTATAGTAACTGAAGAGAACTACGTGAATGATCTCCAGCTAGTCACAGAGGTAAGACCACCAGAGAACCTCTCTAAAAATCCACTCCGGATCTAAACCAGATTTTCTGTGACAGATTTTCAATTCCTTTAAAATAAAAAACATGCACCTCGTGCACATTTTTCATTCCCATATAGCCAATATCTTAACAACCCCTGCAAAAATTATACTTTGTGTATATGGTGTTATATTGCTCCTCCCCTGCACCCTGGGCCATCAGGGCTGTGGAGTTGGCAAACCCCAAAGCTCCGACCCCTCAATTTCCCAAACCTTGCCCTCCTGACTCTCATACATTGGCACTTTGTTTAAGGGGATAATTTTTACTGTAGAAAAGGGGTTTAACTTTCAGGTTGTTTATTACCTTATGATAAAATAATAAAAGCTATTTAGGTAAAAACAAAAACCCCTGACAAGCAAAAGGGAAAACAATGTTTTGATCTTTTGAACATTGGGGGTAGGGGTTAAAAAAAAAGCTGTATTTTTACCCAAAGTCCAGTCTGAAACCAAACATTGGGGGAATGTGTAGAAGAGACCTGGGATAGATTTTGTTCAAGGGACTGGTTGAATTGACCCCAGAGCCCAGAAGGTTTCAGGCAGAGCAAAAAAACCAAAGGTGGATTTCCCAAAATATAACAAATAAAGAAATATTAACATTTTAAATTTTTAGGACCAAAACAGTAAAATTTGCGGGTTACAGGAAAAAATCTGCCAGAAACTAAGCAGATCCTAAATACTTGCAAGTTAAATTTAGGTATAAGTTATGTAAGATAAACTGTAAAAAAAAATTACGGGAGCCTCAGGGTAAAAAAGCTTTTGGGATGGTAAAGCTATGGACCCTTTGAAAGTCACAATTCCCCCAAACATTGTTAACCATTTTGTTGTAAAGTGGAAAATATATTTTTTGGGATAGGGATTTTAGAACAAAAAAAAAATTGTAATATGAAAAAACACTTACAGGAAAAATTTGGGGTCTCTGTTTTTGGGTTTCTGAGAAATGTATTGCCTCCTTTCAGACCCTGCATAACATGACCCCCCAAAATAAACCCCCTTATTTCCAGGCTAGAGAAAAGCCTTTTCCTCCCACTAACTTGGGTTGGGAGCAAAGCGGTGAACGGGGAAACAACTCTAAATTTGTCAGGGTTTTAAAGGAAATTTGGCCTCAGCCACAGTCATTTTTTGGGGGAATGGTAGAACTCTTCTACTTCTTTGAAAGCAAGTAAAAAATTTTTTGCTAAAATTTGGGGGTTTGCTATGGGAGGGGAAAATCTTTTCCCCGGGGGCGCGCTTTGCCGGCTCCAATGTCTCAATTACACCCCTCTGTGATGGGCGAAGATTTTGGGAGCGGGTAGAACTGGCCGGACCCAATTTCCTTTTGGGCTCTTTGCATCAAACAAACTGGAAAAACTTATTATTATTTTGGAAGTCCATTTTATGAGGACTCCGACTCCCACCCCGTGGGGCAAAAATAGCCCTAACCCTTTTTAATTTCAAATGTTAATGAAATTTTCGGTCTTTTCATAGACTTTCCCAGAAAAACAGTTACGGGAGTCCGGCCCCTGACGGGAAAGAAAAAAGGGAGGGCAATGATTTTTGTCAACTGGAAGGAGTTAATCATGTGCAATATTAAGCTGCTAAAGTAAGAGATTTTCATGTTTTAAGTAAAGCTGAAATTCGGGAAAATTTTTTTCTGTTTAAAAGGGAAACTTTTAAAATCCCTTTAAATTTCCAACGTTTACTGTATTTAATTTTGGGAGATGTAATAGTTTCAGCGGCTAGCCATATTTTTCATGATTTTATGTTACATGTTATTGTGGCAATAAAATGCAATGCCAGGCTCTTATAATGTTACCCCCGTAAAAAAAATTTTAAACCAATTTTTTTAAAATTTTCCCCAAATTTTAAATGCACTGCCCTGGCCAAAAGGTTAAAATGTTTTTCCCTGAGAAAGGGTAAGCTGCTCCCAAATGACCCAACCCAAAAAAATTTTGGGGAATAGCCCAAATATTCCCAAAAAATGGCTTGTTCACAAAGGTTTTACCTGCTCTTGTGTGCAACCAAGCTTATTTTGGACTTGGTGATTTTTTTAAAACGAACGGGGTTCATAACATCACTTTTTTAAATTTGGTTTGGGAGGGACCATTGTATGTTTAACCATAACTCAAATAAAAACTGGAAAACGGGTTTCCCAAAGCCCCAAAATGCCACCAACATAATGAAGACTAGAGAAAACGAATCAGATACCTATACAGATAAAGCGAATCCTTCCATATAACATCAGAAAGAGCTGCTGGGAGCTGGAAATCACTTCCTATTTTGAGGATAGGAGCTTCTTTGGAGCTACTTTATACACTATATCCCAAGAAAAGAAAAATGGGGGCCATCACCCCGTTCCCAAAGGGGCCGTCTTCTTGGCCAATGTAAAGAGCAGTACAGGGGCATGTAGTTCCTCACTGTCTTTAGAGGGAAATGCTGCTAGACCGCCAATCCTGGGTTTTCAAATCACTAATACATGTAAGAGCAGTACAAAGGCTTTTAGTACCGCATTTTATGTAGAGAGGCGCTACTAGACCCACCAACACTGATGGGCCCCTTATAATTTCATGTAAGAGCAGTACAGGCATGTAAATACCGGCACCGTTCTGTAGGAGGTGCTACTAGGACCGCCCCCAAACACGCATGCACCTCCTAAAAACAAAGTAAGAGCCGTACAGGACTTTTGAACCGCAATGTACTGTGAGAGGCGATTTTAGACCCCCCCAATCACGCATACATCTCCAAAAATTTTTTTGTAAAAGCAAAAGGGACAGGTCATGTAGTACTGCAACCCTTTTCTGTAGAGGGTTTCAACTAGGGCCGCCCAAACACTGCATTTTCCCCCCACTAATACATGTAAAAGCAAAAAGGAAATGTTGTTTCCTTACTGTAATGTAGAGAGGCGCTACTAGCCCCCAATCATGGAGGCCAAACCCCAAATAATCATGTAAGAGAGTACAGGGGCATGTTGTACCTTTAAATTTTACTGTAGAGGGGAACTAGCCCCTAATTTACTTTTCATGCACCTCACTAAGGGATGTAAGAGCGTACAGGACATGTAGTTCCGACTGTATGTAGAGAGGTGCTATAGGACCGCCCCAAACACTGCCTGCACCTCACTTAAACATTTAAAGAGGGATTTAAAGGGCATGTATTTCTGCCTGTACGTAGAGACCCGCTACTGACTGCCAAAAAACTTCATGCACCTCAAATCACTTGTAAAAGGGAGTACGGACATGTAGCACCCCATGTACTGTAGAGGGCGATATTTTTACCCCCCAAAACACTGCATGCACCTCACTAAATTAATGTAAGAGCCCGTTTCAGGAATGTAAATACTGCACTGTACTGTAGAGAGGTGCTATAGCCACCCCAAACACTGGGATACATCTCACTAAAAACATGTTAAGAGCGTACAGGTCATGTAGTTTCTGCACGGGAATGTAGGGGCGCAACTAGGGACCGCCCAAAAAACTGCTGCCCCTCACTAATACATTTTAGAGGGGTAAGGACATTTTTTAGTACCTTACTGTACTGTGGAGGGCGTAAATAGACCGCCAATTACTGGAGGCACCTCCCCTAATACATGTAAGGCAGTACGGAAATGTAGTAAACCCCATGTACTGTAGGAGGAGCAACTAGACCGTAATCACTGCATGCCTCACTAATGCATGTAAAAAAAGGGAGTACAGGCTTTTAGTTTTCCCCAAATGCAAAATGTAGATTGGTGCTTTCTAGGGCCCCCAAAAAATGCATGCCCCATCAAAAACTTTTAAAGGCAGTACAGGACATGTTTGTACTTGGGACTGTACTGTAGAGACACGCTACTACTGCCCAAAAAACTTCATGCACCTCAAATAATTACATGTAAGAGCAGCAAAAGGACATGTAGTAAACCCCTCTGTACTGTAGAGAGGTGTACTAGACCCCCCAAAATTTACTGCATGCACCCCCCCCTAATAATGTTTTAAAAGCATGAAAGGGAAAAGAGTACCGCACTGTTTCTGTAGAGAGGGGGATAAAGACGCCCAAATCACTGATGCACCTCATTAATAAATGTAAGGGCAGTAAGGAAATGTAGGTTTTGTATGTAGAGAGGCGCTACAGACCACCAATACTGCATGCACCTCACTAATACATGTTAAAAAAAAGTACAGGACATGTAGTACCACACTGTTTCTGGGAGAGAGGCGTACTGCAACCCAAACAAATGGATGCACCTACTTAAAAATGTGAGAGCAGTTCAGGATTGTAGTACCGCCCCTGTACTGTAGAGAGGCGCTACTAGACCCCCCAATCAAAGGGATTTCACCTCACTTTACATGTAAGGCAGTTTTGGGAAAGTATTTCCGCCCTGTAATGTAGAGAGGTTTCTATAGACCACCAAGCACTGCAAGCACTTCATAATACATTAAGAGCGTTAAAAGGGGAAAGTAGTACCCCCACTTTTACTGTAGGGGAGGAGCAAAAATAGACCCCTAATTACTTTCAAGCACCTTTCCCTAATGCATGTAAGGCCCGTACAGGACATGTGTTCCCCACTGCCCCTGTAGAGAGGTGCTAATAGACCGCCCCAAATTTAAATGCATGCACCCCCACCCAAAACATTAAAGAGAGTTTAAAGGGGGTGGATTTCTGCACTGTAATGTTTGAGACACGCTAATAGACTGCCCCAAAAACTTCCCTTTTCACCTCACTAATACATGTAAAGCAGTACAGGGGCTGTTGACCGCCCTGTACTGTAGAGAGGTGCTATTAACCAACCCAAAACTGCTTTCACTTCACTAATGCATGTAAGAGCAGAAAATTTTGTTCCGGCACTGTACTGTAGGAAATTTACCTAGGAAACCCCCAAACACTGCATGCACCTCATTAATACATTTTTAAAAGGGAAAAACAGGACATGTATTTCTCACTGTAAAGTAGAGAGGCACTACTTTGACCCCAACACTGCATGCACCTCACTAATTTAAAGTTAAAAGCAAAAACAGGGGGGGGGGCATGTAGTACCACACTGTTTCTGTTTGGAAAGGCCCCTACTAGAAACCCCCAAATCACTGGGATGCCCCCTAACTTTTAAAAAAAAAATTAAAAAAAAAATAAAGAATTAAAAAAAAAAAAATGTAAAAAAAAAAAAAAAAAGGTAAAAAAAAAAAAAAAAAAAAAAAAAAAGGACATGGGGTTGTACCAATGTTTCTTTTGGGAGAGGAGGCGTACTAGGGCCACCAATAAATGCATACACCTCCTAATACATGTTTAAAAGCAGTACAGGACTTGTTGTACCGCTTTTGTACTGTAGGAGGTTTCTACTAGAAACCCCCAATCCTGCATGGGCCCCCAATAATAATTTAGAGCAGGGGCAGGACGTAGTTTCCGCACTGTAATGTTTGAGAGGGGACATTGAACCGGGCCCAAACACTGCATGCACCTCATTAATACATGTAAGGCAGTACAGGAAATGTAGTTCTGCACTGTACTGTAGAGAGGCGCTTCTAGACACCAATCACTGCATGACCTCACTAAAACATGTAAGAGCAGCACAGGACTGTGTACCCAAAAATGTATGTAAAATAGGCGCTATAGACACCAATCACTGAAAGCACCCACTAATTTCATGTAAGAGCAGTACAGGAAATGGAGTACCACTGTACTGTAGAGAGGCGCTTAAAAAAAACCCACCCAATTTACCTCAAATCATTTCAAGGGGTTTTTTTGTAAAATGTTCTTAGTGTCACAGACACTGTGACATTGGATGGGCGTATAAATTTTAGATACAATGGGTGACATGTATGTACGGGGTGGCGCCAGAATTCTAGCGTCTTTTCACCCTGAGAACTGTAAGCGTCTGAGATCGTGGGGCGTGCTGAAGGCGTCGCGCTACAACCGTGCAAAGCTACACATTTATACCGGGAGAACAGCAAATCCCAAAGGGAAATTTGCTGCTGGAAAGGTAGAGCATTTAAAAGTGGTTTGCCTGAAACCAGAAGGGTCGCTTTGTAGCTAGAAAGCGCTAAATTATGAACCGCAGGGGAAAAAGGTTATAGATTTTAGGCGAAATTTTCCCCTTTCTAATGAGCAAAAAAACCAAAAAAGGCCCCCAAAAAAACATACGTCGCCCCAAAGTCCTTGGAAAAACCCCAGGCCCCTTGTAAATTGAGGGGTCCCTTGTATATAGGAGCTGGTGAAAATGAAGGGAAATTTCTTATTATTCACTTTGCATTGCTATTTTCTCCTTCTACTGAGCAACCATTATGTCAAAAGCTTGTGTTTTCCCGTTTTTTTAAAACCTAAACAAATCTATTCTTTCCCATTATGTTTTTTAATGCAGGCGAATCTCAAAGGGGCCTTGGGGTATACTGATGTACGAGTCAATGTGATGTCCTAAGGAGCAGGCAAGTTTTCTCCAAAGGCTGCTAGCCAACTAGGATTGAGCTTGCAGCATATGTATTTACACTACTCACAAAAAATTAGGGATATTTGGAATTTTTGGTTGAATTTCAGGATGAACTTTTTAAATTTTCTTGCATTTTTTTTTTTTTTTAAAATAAAATAAATGGATCATCTTTAACTTTCAAATTTTGACAATTTTCCCCAATGTTCAATGTTTCCCCGTACTTTTTGCCCCAACCCTTTTGATCTATAAACCAATTTTGAATCACCCAATCAAATTTAGGGGATCAATTTGAAATTTTGGGGTTAAACTTTTTTTTTCCTGCTGTTTTTTATTTTGCCCTCAAGAGGGCCCAAAACAACACCTTTTCAAATTGATTAACAGTTTCCCCACCATTGCCGGTTCAAGCAAAGGGGTGCTTCAGAAAGGGAAATTGGGGCCACTGGGTTTA